>WNNJ02000467.1:0-187613 GCA_012934845.2 Pomphorhynchus laevis
TTTTAAAAAATTTTATAATTAATTAAAAAATATTTAATTAATATTATATTAATATAATTAATTATATATTATTACACATTTATTGTTTATATCAATAAAAAGGAACTAATATATTATCTATTGTGTAAATATTTTTTATAACTTATAGTTTTTCAAATGCATGTTGATACGCTAAATACAACGAGAAGAAAGTCCAACACTATTTAGTTTTGTTTATTTTATAATTATATAACAATACGTAGACTCAGTTAGCTGATTTAATCATCCATTTAACGACCTATAATAAACAATCGTCAAAATTACAATTTGATAAAAATCAACGATTCTTCCGGAGCCAGGCTAGTCACACGTCAGCTTTCGTTCAGATAAATATTTTCTGTAATGTTGCAAATTTTGAAATTGTACAACAGCACTGAGGAAGGTCCAGTAAGGGACCGAAACGTTTGCAAAAAACTTTTTTTCTTGCTTTGAATTCTGGTTTAACACTTTCATTGAAAATATTTGGTGAGTCTTCGAATGACCCCGGAGCGCGGTTCAACCACAATCTACAATGATATTATTAATGAGTCTCTCAATGACCTTGCGCGAATAAAAGCAAGAGTACAATCTCACCGACAATATTTGCAATATTGTTGCCTTCATAATGTAACGACTCCAGGCTTAAAAATCGAAAAGCTATGCAAGTGAACTGGTCACTCTTAACCGATTCTACTGGCCATAGCCTACGGAACAGATTGAATCGAGCGATCAAAACCGCGGAAATTGAGCTTACACGGGTCCTCCGAGATTTCTAATGTTATGTAGAACGAAGTGATACTACATCCCCGGACGCTAGGGAATATGAAAGATGCTTAGCTGTGAAAATACATAAGGCCAGGAAACTAACGAATCGACGTCTTATAGCTGACGACTTGCGATTTCTTCCACTCAAAAGGCTCAGACGATACAAAAACAAAAGACGATGGGAAAACGCAAAACCTGCAGATACTAGCAATGTGATGAACACGACATCAACTCCGCTCGACATTGATCAAGAACATCTGCTCTCACTTGGTTTAAATTATGTCCCGTACCCACGAGAATTTCAAAGACATACATTCGTGTCAAAATTAAAGTATACTGCTCGTAAATGCATGGAGGACATAATCAATCCAACGGACAGATCACATGTGAAGGAGATCCTAAACAGAGAGATCGTTCGTCCTTACGTCAACGTCCAACCGAACGCACACCGAGGGAAGAATTTCGGGAAGTCGAAACTAAGAGCACTGAATCAACTTAGAGCTAACAATAATGTCGTCATATGCAACGCAGACAAAGGAAGTAAAGTTGTGGTATGGGATCGACATGACTACAACGAGGAAGCACATAGACAGTTGGATTCAGCCGCATACGTGGAGATCAATGAGGATGAGCACAATCGTACCGTACAATTGGTTGCGGAAGCAATCAAGGCATATTTCCCATCAAAAGTGGAAAGAGACAAACTACTTGTGAAAAACCCCACTCCAGGGAAGTTCTACATGTTACCCAAAGTACTCAAAGGCATAAATCCAATTCCGGGGCGCCCGATAATCAGTAATCGTGGTACAGCTACAGAAAAACTTTCGAGGTGGTTGCATGATCAACTATACCCGGTACTCAAAACCACCCCCTCGTTTCTATCAAGCACAGACCACTTTCTCACGTATTTGGAAGGAGTAAAACACGAAATGCAAGACTGCTTGGTGGCAACCATGGACGTAGTATCTTTGTTTACCTCCATAGACACTCAAAACGGAATAACAGCGATCCGACATATGACCACCCATCGGAACTGGACGCCTAAGCAAATTAATTATGTCTGTGACCTCCTGACTGTAGTCCTGAACTCAAATACATTTAAGTTCAATGATCGATGGTACAAACAGATCACAGGAACGGCAATGGGTACACCTGTAGGACCCACTTACGCCGGCCTTTACGTAGCATACGTCGAACAACGATTCTGGACGAGTCAACCATGTCAGCCGCTTATATGGAAAAGGTACGTGGATGACATTTGTATAGCGTGGTCTGGTCCACTAACACATCTCGAGAGTCTGACGGCAGAACTAAATAGGACTAGCGAACTTCAGTTCACGATTGATTGTCCGGTAAATCAACAAGTACCGTTTCTGGACATCCTGATGTATCGCGATACGCATAACACATGGGAAACCAGAAGCTATGAGAAATTTGCAGGGATGAAATCATACGTGCACGCAAGTAGTGGTCACAGCGCAACGACAAAAAGGATGATCTTACGCAATGAAGCAAGACGTATGAAAAAACTATGCTCTCTAAACTCAGATTTTGAGCGGAGTCTCACCGACTTATATGCAAATTTCCGAAAGAGGGGTTACTCGCATCGACAGATTGAAACTCAATTCAATTATGTTCGACGAATAGATCGAAGCGCATTACTGGAATCATCTGTCGATAGTGATCCACCCTCGAATGAATTCGACACTGTGTTCTTATACAATCCGCTATTTGATCCCTTACAGAGAATGTTTAACAGAGCTCTTCAACAGCTTGATCCCGAGCTGAGAAATAAGGTTAAGAGACCACGTGTCCGGTTCAAAAATACGGAAAATTTAATGAGTATGATGAAGAGAACCCCCAAAATCAATAACTTGATAGAACAGGGAAGTGAAGCATGCGGAGACAGACGGTGTGCAAACTGTTCGGATATGACAAAAACTGCTGAATTTAAAAGCAAGGCTACTGGCTTAACCTATATTATCCACGGACATTTTACATGCAAATCCAAATGCATCATTTACGAACATCTCTGTTTAGACTGCTCCGCCCAATATATTGGTCAAACCATTACCAAATATAATATAAGGGCCAACAATCGCCGAAAGTATTTGCGTAACAAGCGAACGGGAGCAGACGGCGCGGTTGCTCACTTGGTGGAGAATCCAGAACATCGGATGTCGACGACTATTATCGACGGCCTAATAGTAGACAACGCAAAGCGAAAACGCCGTGAAAAATATTGGATAGGTCAGTTGATGACTGATAGATCTTTAAATACCAATGATCATCCATTTAACGACCTATAATAAACAATCGTCAAAATTACAATTTGATAAAAATCAACGATTCTTCCGGAGCCAGGCTAGTCACACGTCAGCTTTCGTTCAGATAAATATTTTCTGTAATGTTGCAAATTTTGAAATTGTACAACAGCACTGAGGAAGGTCCAGTAAGGGACCGAAACGTTTGCAAAAAACTGTTTTTCTTGCTTTGAATTCTGGTTTAACACTTTCATTGAAAATATTTGGTGAGTCTTCGAATGACCCCAGAGCGCGGTTCAACCACAATCTACAATATATATATATATATATATCACATCATCAATTCGAAGATTTTTAGATGAATCACATCATCCATTCGAAGATGTTCTGGAGGACGATCAGGAACCTTCGTGTTGGAAACAAAAAACTTCTTAAGCTGTCTATGACAAGAGAGAATCAATGCTGACTGGCATTGGAGATATTTTTGGTTGTTGGAAAGATCATTTGAGGAGTATTCTTTATCCGAGGGATATGCCTTCTCTTGTAGAAGTAGAGCCTTAAAAATAAATAGAAGCGCTCATCTCTTTGGAAGAGGTCATTGCTGTTTTTAAAATCTTTGTAATGGCAATTCTTATGGAGTAGACTAGATTTGACCTGAAACTTTGGCATGAAGTATCTAACACGGATATTCAATGTTGCATTGAAGTCGGGCAAGCTTCTAGATAGTGGCGAACTGCAATGGTGGTACCGAGCTTTAAGAAATGTGATAGAAGAATGTGTTCCAATTATCGGGGCATCACTTTTCTTAGCCAAATTAGTAATGTATTTGCTAGGATTCTTGAGTTAAAGATATGGCTTATAGTTGATGGGCAGTTGCAATGTGGCTTTCGTCCAGGTCGTATAACTACAGATCAGTTCTTTACTCTCTCAACTTTCCTTGAATGGTCTCGGGAGTTCGCTCAATCGGTTTACATGTGTTCTGTAGATTTAAAGTAGGCGTTCAACCGAGCTCCGCGAGAGAGGTTGTGAGAGATACTAAGAGAGTATGGAGTACCACACTATCTTCGGGTAGCCTTGCTTCTCTGTATGAACAAAGTATGTGTTGTGTTCGTTTTGTAGGTAGGAAGTCTGAATCATTTCTAGTAGGCGTTGGGCTACGTCAGGGTTGTGGAAAACCTCGGAGGGTATTCCAGGTGGACTTTCTGAAAAGAGATTTTGAGGTAAGACCTCGGTACAGGTGGAGAGATCAAATCTCGAAACTCGTTAAAGACCGCCTTGTGCTATCTGAAATCGCGATTCTGGTCTGACGCCCAGTATCGCGATGTCTAAAGTACTTTGGTTCGTGCACTGCCTCCACGATCCGAAACCCGAACTAGTTGTTGACAGGTAAAATTTTGTATATTATTTGTTTTTTTTTGTCAAGAAATTATTGTTTTTGTATTTATCTTACATTTTTTATTTCAACATTGTAATTCGTGTTTATCTAACGATGTATTACCTTACTAATAGGCAATCCATCATTTACAATAAAATAGATCTTTTAAATTCAGAACTTGATAATTGCGATTTCTATTTAAAAGACATTTGTTGTATGTTGTTGAAACAAGTCACAATTTGGGCAGTTGTATTGAACCAAAAATACAAACATTGAATTTTTCTGAAATTCATATATATGATATCAATATATAAATCCATTATTGAATCAAAAATACAAACATTGAATTTTTCTGAAATTCATATATATGATATCAATATATAAATCCATACGATATCAATATATCTGAATATTGAAAATATACAAGAAAGATGTTTATAATGCTTAGCTGTTATGCAACCTTTTGTACAATTTTGTTAAAGTATCTATAAATGACGTTATAATATATAAAATATAACGTATTTACACAAGTGTTTAATTTATATAGATTAATAGATCATATTAATATTTACAGATTCATTTAAAATTTCCAAAATTGCAAATGTTGAAATTAATTTCTTTTGATTGTTTTGTTTTATTGACTCTAAATTTGATTTTGGTTATTTAAAATTGTTCAATATGTTACCGATTTAACAGATTCTTCCAAAAGAATGCATTGAAAAATTAATAAAACATATATTTAATAATTTATTATAAAAATTACTTTATAAATTATAAGTTTTCCTACGCTTCTTCACCATATAGACGATTAACTGGCAATCCGAACGACTTTGAGTTAGAATGTAATACACAGTTAACGTGAGTGAATTCGTTTTAAGCGATTAGCTTATCTAATCTTTCATGAAGGGATCTTCGTTTCAATAGATTGCAATCACACCAAGTAGCGCGGAAGAAAATCTTCACAGCTATTATTCTGTATGTTTCAAAGTTTTTTGCTATAAGCATAGTCAACGTGTTTATAAATTAATTTAAATTTGTAAAATTTAACTGATAATATCGTCTAAGTGAATTTGCTAGAATATAAAATGTTTAATTTTGTATTTAAGATGTAGAGGGATAATGTCTATAGTTAATTTATTACTCTCATGAAATTTTATTGAATTGTATATAAGAAATCAGCCCAGATAAAATAAGACATAATTACTTCTATTTATCTGGATTATAATATTTAATTTGCATTTAAGTTTTGCTATTTACCATAACCGTATTTGCCTTTGTGTCCACTAAACATAATGAACTGCAATCACCTTATATTACATTCTCTTGTATTTATAGTATCAACATGTATTTTGAAAACTAATTTACATCTGCTGAGTAAATTTAAATTATTTAGTTGTTTGAACATTTAGATCTAACCTTGGACTGAAGGTTCGATCCATTTTGTTCAAATTGCTTAACCGTCGGCTCTCTGATTACACGTAGGAGTAATGTGTAACAATGCTATTTTGGCATCGATTATTCGGTACAATCTTACAGTACTCATTGGCGAACTGAATCCAGATTATGTTCGTGCTTTCGATTTGTGAACTTCTAAATTAGACACAATAATTTTGGCACAAATAACAATAACCATATTTGCCTTTGTGTTCACTAGAAATAAGTGAATTACAATCCCCTTGTATTTACCGTATCAACATGTAATTGGAGAACTAATTTACATCTGCTGAGTAAATTTAAATTGTTTAATTGTGAAAACCTTCAGATCGAACGTTAGACATAAAGGTTAGATCTATTTTGTCCAAAGTGCTTACCCGTCGGCTCTCTGGCGGCGCTTGAGAGCAAGCTTAACTTCGAGTGAATTTGGGGGGGGGAACGGGCTGTTTATCAATCGAACAATATAGCGGCGCAGCCTTCGGAACTTTTGTAATGTCTACCAACGCTCTTTTGGCATTGATTATTCGGTACAATCTTGCAGTTCTCATTGGCGAACTGAATCCAGATTATGTTCGTGCTTTTGATATGTTAACTTCAAAATTAGGCACAATAATTTTAGCACAAATAACAAACACCATATTTGCCTTTGTGTTCACTAGAAATAAGTGAATTACGACCTCCTTGTATTTACCGTATCAACATGTAATTGGAGAAATAATTTACATCTGCTGAGTAAATTTAAATTGTTTAATTGTAAAAACCTTCAGATCGAACGTTATTATCTAGATTATAATGTTTTAATTTTATTTATTAATTGTATTTGATTGCATCTGTGAGCTGAAATTTTTCCGATTGTGGCACGATATTATCCTCACAGGTATTGATCTTATTTTTGATACAGCAGGACGCTACTAATCAGTCTGGGTGGGTCTCATCAGCTGCTGACCCAGACCTACATTTCACGTTTCGACCCTTATTATCTGCTTTCTCCGTTGACTGATGCTGATCGAATTTGAACTCAGGACGTCTGTATCGTGATTCAACGCAACATTCACTAAGCTGGCTGCTCCAGTGGCGTAGATATACATTTCTGTATATTACTTTTGGTAGGGGATCGTATTCTAACGATCTATTAGAAACCTACCCGATGTGTGTGATCCGCTAGCCGGATCACCCGTTTTTTCATGCTGCCACTTGCAATGATAGTTTTTAATTGTATTTGATTGCATCTGTGAGCTGAAATTTTTCCGATTGTGGTACGATATTATCCTCACATGTATTGATCTTATTTTTGATACAGCAGGACGCTACTAATCAGTCTGGGCGGGTCTCATCAGCTGCTGACCCAAACCTACATAAGGGCAGATAATAAGGGTCGAAACGTGAAATGTAGGTCTGGGTCAGCAGCTGATGAGCCCCACCCAGACTGATTAGTAGCGTCCTGCTGTATCAAAAATAAGATCAATACCTGTGAGGATAATATTGTGCCACAATCGGAAAATTTTCAGCTCACAGATGCAATCAAATACAATTAAAAACTATCATTGCAAGTGGCAGCATGAAAAACGGGTGATCCGGCTAGCGGATCACACACATCGGGTAGGTTTCTAATAGATCGTTAGAATACGATCCTCTACCAAAAGTAATATGCAGAAATGTATATCTACACCACTGGAGCAGCCAGCTTAGTGTATGTTGCGTTGAATTACGATACAGACGTCCTGAGTTCAAATCCGATCAGCATCAGTCAACGGAGAAAACAGATAATAAGGGTCGAAACGTGAAATGTAGGTCTGGGTCAGCAGCTGATGAGACCCACCCAGACTGATTAGTAGCGTCCTGCTGTATCAAAAATAAGATCAATACCTGTGAGGATAATATCGTGCCACAATCGGAAAAATTTCAGCTCACAGATGCAATCAAATACAATTAAAAACTATCATTGCAAGTGGCAGCATGATAAAACAGGTGATCCGGCTAGCGGATCACACACATCGGGTAGGTTTCTAATAGATCGTTAGAATACGATCCCCTACCAAAAGTAATATACAGAAATGTATATCTACACCACTGGGGCAGCCAGCTTAGTGGATGTTGCGTTGAATCCCGATACAGACGACCTGAGTTCAAATCCGATCAGCATCAGTCAACGGAGAAAGCAGATAATAAGGGTCGAAACGTGAAATGTAGGTATAAGTCAGCAGCTGATTAGACCCACCCAGACTGATTAGTAGCGTCCTGCTGTATCAAAAATAAGTTCAATACCTGTGAGGATAATATCGTGCCACAATCTAGAAAAATTTTATTTATGTTGAGCTTTTTATTATAACCATATTTGCTTTTGTGCCCACTAAGTATAAGTGAATCCCATTATATTTACGGTATCAGCATGCATTTGGAAAACCATGATTTATAAATATCTTAATAATATTATGTCCGAAGAGGTAATATAAAAATAGATAATATAAAAATAATATAAGATAGATAATATAAGTTTTTTTAAGACAATAATAATATAATATACAATTTTGGGTTACTCGCAAATAGGTCCATTTTATTATTGTCTTCAACATGTCAACGAAAGTGAAAAAGTTTTTTTTCTGATCACGACGTCCTCTGATAGCCGTGGGTGCAATGCTATGCAGCCTTCACCATACAGAATGCCAACCGACTTCTTATCGTTCTTGTACAGTTCGCGTAGGATAGGTCTGACGATAATGCCATCCTTGCATCTACTCTACGAATTAATTGATTTGCATTCGAACCTGCACTTCCAGTCGCCGAGCAGACAACGGGCTTAAAAACGCCACGCTCCACTGTGATTACGCGGTCCTCATATTTAGATCTTTTACGGGACTAATGGAAAACGAAAGATGCCACAGCGCTGGATTGAGAATACGATTGAGCCAAATGATTGAAGACAACGACATCCAAAAATGTCCGCTCAAAACGATTCTCTGAGAGACTGATACAGGCAATGTCGAGGCGTGCGTCCGGATCACTACATGTAGTGTTTCGCTCAAACTCAATATTATGCGGAATATCTGTCATCACAGGTTCAACTTCTATACTGTGACATACACCATCTTATTCCTTGGCAAGTAGATAGCGAATTGCGTTGTGTCGCACGATTCGCTGTCCTTCTCATTTGCAGGATAACATATGTGAGACTTGTACCGGGTCGCCGCATACACAAACTTGTCGTTGGCAGTCTCAAGGGGTTACACCGTATCTCACAGCAAGACTGTATTTGAATTCTTGAGGCGTTAAACGATAATTCTCCGAGGATAGAGGAAGTGCAGATAGCCAAGCCGATGCCCCAGGGATTTTTGCATGTTCTATAATTAGTGGCCAATTAGACGGGGAAGGTAGGTAGTTAAGAGCTCGATCCATTATTGACTTAAAAGTATTTATTCGCACATTCTTTATTGACGCCGTGACCTTTTGCTAAAGATTGCGAAGCTTTATTCCAGTAATACCTGAATTATAAGTACTACACAACCTCAACGAATTCTCAAATTCCAAATCCGCTGTAAGAATTGGATCCAATAAGCCAATTCCACCTAGTTTTAAAGGATTTATAATAACATTCTTTCTTGTATTGGAGACTTTACACCCTATCAAAGCATCCAAAAAACCTTCATATATGAGCTCCCGCAACGGCATTAGTAACTCCAATTATATTTTCGTGCATCGGAAGTATTGACTCCATTTCCATTGAATTGAATGTTGTAAGCCCGCATGAGCTATATGGGGGTCCAGTTCAGCAACCTCCACTAGACGCTCCAGGATATTTCTCCATTTTTTGATCTTCTCGATCGAAAAGTTCTCGACAAATTCACTGGTACCAATCGGCGCCCCATGCACTTCAATTCCTTCACATTGTATCAGCACGTCTCCAAAGTTTAGGCAACTATTTTCCACATAATCACGCATAAGCAAGTGGGTTTTATTATCATTTACAAAGTACCCATATGATGGACCAACTTCCCGCATGAACGTCTAAACACCCTGCAAATCAACTGGTAGCCCGACAAAATTGGCATCATCTGCATACCATTTCTGAACCACACTAGAAAACCTAGCTGAAATTTCTCGAATTAAAGATAAGGAGGCCAACGCAAAAGCTGCCATTGCTAATGGGTCACCCTGTGTTACACCCTCACGAGACCACAGTACTTCATCTTCCAAAATCAACGCCGCATCACATGAGTATAAATTCGACAATACTCTTATCAAAGCCGGGCACGTGAAGCGCACGTTATGAAGCATGACATTACGGTTTAAATTGCTGAATGCGTTTTTCGCATCCAAGCGAGAATGCCCATTTGTGGGTTTCCTAGAAAAGCAACTCGTAAACTATAGATCGCATGTTCTAGTCCACTTCTTTGCAATGCACAAGGTTCGGTTACACCCGCAACATCTTGAAGATCACTTTTGACACAGCAAATGATTGCTTTGCAAATGATCCTCTGTGTCACATCCGCCACACTGATTAGTCAAATACCACCATTTCGATTACTAATAGCCACCAGCCTACATGCAACGAAGGGTTCGATCACACGCTCGGGAATATGCTCAGTAGCTAGTCGGATTGCAAAGGCAGCGACAGAGTCAGCTAGGTTCCTTGAATGGACACCAAACTTAGTCAGCATAATTTTCCAAGCTACTGCATTCAGTGCTGAAGGTCCTGCACTTCCACGCGAACTTCTTGCGGCGCTTACTATCCAGTTTCCATCAATTTCGGCAAACAACGACGCATGGTGTTCCTTTGCCTTCTATGACGGATGTGCTGGTACCTATCTCTCCTCTTGAGATCAGCTGACGGTATTGTTTTATCCATTGTATACTAACATTCACACTACGCCTCGGAACACTACGAGTCTTCAAGATTCGAGCTTCATCAAACAGTTCGGAAAGACAGCCCTCCGACCATAAACCGATTCTCCGTTCAATCATTTTTCTGATGAAAGATACCTTCTTGTTAGTGGGATTCTGTAACACACATCTGGCAAAGACTGTTGCTGCCTTTAAAGCCACGTTCTCCCAAGACTCTCCGTGCGCTACGGACCGATAAAGATATTACAAAATTTCTACTACCTTATCGCTGGCGGAACATCGTAGAATTTGCACTAAATCGGGTCTCCAATGTATTACCTCGTTATACGTTGTGTTTACGTTTGAAACTAAATTTGATCTAGTTGATGCGATTCGATCGACGAAAGGGATTTCACGAGATTGATTTATTAACGTGTTACCGTTATTGTTATCCAATAATTGAACCAATGGAGGATCAATACATTCGATCTGTTACGAAGCGGAACAACCTTGTTGGACAATGATTCGGTTCTGGCAATTAGCGACGAAACAGTTGATACACTGTCTATGCGCCTTACGACATTTGCAACCTCTACATACTGCATGTTGTCGGTTGCAAGCACATCATTTGATCCCGCTAGACGGGACTCCTCTTGTCATGACAATTATGGTTGAAATTCTTTTCGATTCTTTGGACAAAGAGCTCAAAGGCTTGCATGCTGTCGTGATCGTTTGATCGGCGGCGGTAGGAGCGAAGGTGCGCTCACTTCGCTCGCCTGCCTGGAAGTCAATAATATAAAAATAGAAATAATAAATGAGTTAATAATAAATCATTATTTATTATAATATAATATTAATTTTTAATTAAACATTTTAATTATTTAAAAAATATAATTTAATACATAAAATCAATTAAATGCTCTGATTAACTAAAACAAAATATAATTTGAAACGGAATGAGACATTCTGGGGGGAATAATTATTTTTGTATCTAAATGCCATTCCCAGAAAAAAGAAATTGAATATTTCTTCGATATTTCGTTCGCTAACCGCGGACATTATCAAGAAGTATTGTATGTTTATTAGAAACCAAAATTTTTTTAAGAAATTTTTTAAAACCTTAAAAAATTTTGGTTTCTAATAAACACACAATACTTCTTGATAATGTCCGCGGTTAGCGAACGAAATATCGAAGAAATATTCAATTTCTTTTTTCTGGGAATGGCATTTAGATACAAAAAAAACAAAATATAACATTTAAATAATCATATCAGCTAATTGAGTTTACTTATTTAATATAATTATAAAATAAAAAATATATAAATATAAATATAAATAAAAAAGGTAAAAATTTAAAGGATATCGACTTTGTTGGCATGAAGTGACTAACAAGGATCGTCAATGCTGTATTGAAGTCGAGCAAGGTTCCTAGTGAGTAGCGAACTGGGTGGTGGTACCGATCTTTAAGAAATGTGACCGTCTCGGATTCATGTGCCAGTGCCAATCCGGATTGGGGAAAATGCTCTTCATGATGTGGATGATTCCAGGTATCGTGAGATATTGTGTGTTTCAAGTATCGGGGTATCACTCTTCTTAGCCAAACTGGTAATCTATTTGCTAGGATTCTTAAGTTAAGGATACGGCCTATAGTTCGAAGACAGTTGCAAGATGAACAATGCGGCTTCGTCCAGGTCGTGGAACTACGGGTCAGCTATTTACTCTCTTAAATATCCCTGAACAGTCTTATAAGTTCGCTCAACCGGTCTACATGTGTTGTGTAGATTTGGAGAAGGCGTTTGACTGAGTACCGCCTGATATGTTAGGGGAGGTACCAATGGAGTATGGAGTACCACACTATCTTCGAGTAACTGTGACTTCCCTGTATGAACAAAGTATGAGCTGCGTTCGTATTCTAGGTAGGAAGTCTGAATCATTTCCAGAAGGCGTTGGGCTTCGTCAAGATTGTAATTTTGTCTCCACTTTTTTTCCTTGTTTACATGGAAAAAATTTCGAGACGGCTGCTGTTACGGAGTCCGGTCTTCAGTTCGGTTCCATCAGGATAAAATCTCTGCTTTTTGAGATGACGTTGTTTTGTTGGCATTGTATGATCTGAGAACTTGCAATGCCAACTATATCGATTCACGATGGAATGCTAAGCGACAGGGATGCTGGTTAGTATCTCCAAGACTGTCTCTATGTGTTCGTCTTGGATTCAGGTGCCAGTGTCAATCCGGATTGGGGAAAATGTTCTTCCTGATGTGGACGATTGCAAGTATCTTGGGATATTGTTCTTTAGGGACGACAGAAACATCAAAAAGATTGAGAAGCGGATTTGTGCAGCTTACGCAGCAATGCAATCTTTGTACATGTATACCGTGTTGAAGCGAGATTTGGTCTTAGGGTTAAGTTTTTTGTTTTCCACGCAATCTTCGTTCTTATCTTAACCTATGATCATGAACTTTGGGTTATGACCGAAATGATAATATCTCGGATACAGGCGACCGAATTGAGGTTACTTTGCGGTATAGCCGGTCTTTGCCTTAGAGACAAGGTTAGGATTTCGGTCATCCGGGTTGGTTTCGGAATAAAGTCGCTGCTTCTCCACATCGACTAAAGTCAACTGAGGTGGCTAGTACACGTACTGATGATGTCTAGGGATCGCCTTCCTCAGAGGGTTTTCCAGGCTGTACTCTCCTCTCTGGAAAGAGACCTCTAGGTATACTTCGATACCGGTGGAGAGATCAAACCTCGAAACTGGCCGAAAACCGCATTAGACTTTCTGAAAGAGAATTTTTATATGTCGCCCAGGATCGCAATTTTTGGAGTAGTTTGCTTCGTGCACTGCCTCCACGACCCGACATTCGAACCAGTGGTTGACAGGAAGAAAATTTTTTAATATTTATTTGTTTTTTTTTCTTGTCAATAAATTGTTGTTGTATTATTAAATAAATTAATAATATTTATAATTTAATATTTTTTATAAAATTATACTTTTTGATAAAATATGAAGAGGTGAATGCGATTGGCCTCTGAAGAGGTCAATCGCATTTTCGAAAATTCAAAAATATTACTATTTATATTTTTTTGTCGAAGAAAGAGCCGACCAATGACTACATTTTCAACGAACGCAATTTTAAAAGAATCATATTTAATATTATATCGTCTGCATTGATGCTTATGAAATATGTTTTCTGTAATTTTTAATATGTATTAATTTAAAATAATTATTTAAAATAAATTTTAAATTTATTTTATATTTTAAATAGTATGAAGTTCCCACTCGATAAATTAAATTTTTTATTATATATTATATATAGGCTTGACTACAACCAACTCGTTGATCTACAATTTCTCTCTGCTGATTTGTTTCTCATAACACTAAAATCTTTGAGCGGATTGGGGATGTATCAAGCGAACCATTTAGTTGCGCAGCCTTTGTGTTTTTTGTAATATTTACCAACTCTCTTTTGGCATCGATTATTCAGCCCAATCTTGCCGTTTTCACTGACGAACTGAATCCAGATTATGTTGGTGCTTTCGATATGTGAACTTCAAAATTCCGCGCTTCGATTCATTCGGATCTTACATATTCATTACTTCTATTTATCTAAATTATAATGTTTTTATTTTCATTTAACCTATGCTACTTACCATAGTCATATTTGCCGTTGAAACTTCAACTGGTACATGAAGCTACAACCGGTCTAAATAGTGTTGGACTTTCTTCTCGTTGTATTTAGCGTATCAACATGCATTTGAAAAACTATAAGTTATAAAAAATATTTACACAATAGATAATATATTAGTTCCTTTTTATTGATATAAACAATAAATGTGTAATAATATATAATTAATTATATTAATATAATATTAATTAAATATTTTTTAATTAATTATAAAATTTTTTAAAAGATTTAATTGTCCATAATTTAATATAAAGACTTGAATAAATGCTCTGATTAACTAAAACCAAAAATTAACATCTTAATTAATTTGCCTTATATTTTTAAGATCAATTCTTAACTTAATTAATCTTAACTAATCAATTAATCTTAATTGATTAGTTAATTAATCTTAATCTATTAATTAATTAAGTTAATTAATCTTAATCAATTCTTAACTTGATTAATATTTAGATTAATATTTGTGTATCTATATTTTTAGGCTTGACTACAATTTACTCAATAATCTACAATTTCTATCTGATGAAACAAATTTTTATTATCTTAAATCTTTGTAAGTATCCTTATAAGTTAAGGCAAAAATTTATTTATCAAATATTTATCGTAACATTAATAATTGTAACTTTATTATAATATAATTATTATTTTATAGTTTCGTACAAACGTTCAACAGATTTGTTATATCAAATTACTCAAAATGAATAATATTTTTAATAATAATGTTTTACAGATAGTTATCAACATCATGAATCATTTGCATTCATTTTTTGAAGTTACCATAACAGTTTTTAAAGAGTAAATATTTGATTACAAATTTCAATCGAGCATATTTTGATAAAAACATTATTTTAAATCTCCAGAAACAATCTGATATTGTTGAACCTTGCTAGCAAAATTTCAAAATAATTTTGTTGTCGTTCAACTATACTTGATAGTTTCTGGATATTTAAAATAGAGCAGATCGGGATGAATATATTTCTATAAAAATTTTTATAACTAACATTATATCCAACTTCTATTCTGATTGAAGGAATCGGGAAAGCTAAACAGCATAAACTGACTCTATGCTGTTTCGACATTTGAGTCTTATCAGTAGGGGACTGCTGCACAACGAGATTGAAGTGTAACATTCCCTAGACAGATCAATACATCCTTCTAGTACATATCTATATACTAGAAATTAACACTAGTGAGAGTATTTCCTCACGAATAACTCAATCACCATAGCCTAACACGCATAATTTAAAAGCACTTTTATCGAGCGCATACACCAAGATCCTTCATTTCTGGTGGTAATTAAACATATGACCTACTTTTCCCGCCAATTATATAACCAACATATAACAACATTATATAAAATAACACACAACATATAAAACCGTTATTACTAACATTATAACAAACATAACCGACGTTTAATAAACATAACCAACTTATAACGTAAAGTTGTAATTTTCGAATTTATTGTAAACAATGATTTTAATGAAATAAGATATGAATAATTAGCATGATTCAAATGGATACAAATGCATTTTTAAAAATTAATAGAAATTCAATATCTACGACATCATTTAAAATTGATTTTTAATTCATCAATGCGATGTACTTTTTATCATTTATGATAATAGAAGCTGCAGCCACAATCTGATTCGAACAATCAATGATGCTTTTTTTGCCTATGCAATTAATCTTGAGAAACTGTAAGTTTTTTTTTGAGAACACTCCCATTCAAATTGTTAATAATAAAGAGCACAGAGGAATGAAACAGAATATATTGTAATAATGTTTTAATTTATTTGTTTTGATTAATATTTCAAATTAATTTATTTAATTAATTTGTTTTGTTTAATTTATTTCTTATTATTTTTATTACTTAATTTATTAGTAAAATGCCGAATGTTCAAGGATGCAAAGTTCAAAAATTTTATTGTTCATTTTCTTGATTGTGGTTGCTGCTATATTGAGGAATTATAAACGAAGAATTGAGGAATTATAAACGAAGCAACCCCAATCAACTTTAGATTGTGGTTTCCAATAATTTACAAATTTTTACTCTTTTATGTAATGTGCTTGTATTTTTCAAATTTTTGAAAATGATATGGTATCGAAATATAGGAAGAAAATATTCAAGTACAATTTATCATAAATTAAAATATTCATTGTTTGGGAAGACTCCTATTCCAATTATCAATAATAAAGAATACAGTATTATTTTATAATTTTAAAATTTATAAAAATTCTTTCTATAGAAATATAGATAAACTTTTAAATAATTCTAAAAGTAAAGAAATAATAGGGTTAGATTTAAGTAAATATATTCCTAAAATAAGGTATAAACTCCTACCACCATTAGGACGAAAAATTTGTAATTATAATAAAGAATTAAAATCAATATGTAACGATAATATTAGAAACATAATGGAAACAGAATGCAATTGTAAAAGTCTTAGTTTTGATAAAATAAATGAACATATATGTACCCATAATCTAGAATTAATTGAAAATTGTGAATTAAGAAAGCTGCTATCAAAAGGGTATAAATATAGATTAAATAATAACAATGACAAAAATAAAATTTACAATTCGTTATATAATAACTTAAATGATTACTTTAGTAAGCTGATTAATAGTGAAAGCTCGAATATATCTAAGATAAAAATTTGGAAAGATTATATATTTGATAAAATTAAAAATAAAATGAAAATAACAAACAATTATAAAAGTAAAGATCAAATTAATAAGGATATGTATAAAGAACTTACTAAATTAAGGCATAAAAGTATATAAAGCAACTATTGATAAAGCTAGTAATAACTTTGCCTACATCTGCAAAAAGCTTTATTATGATATACTGATGAAATAACTTAATTAAAGTGATTTAAATATAAACACAACATATGAATGTAGTGATTTAAATTTAGAAAGAATTATTACAAGTCATTGTTCTATAATGGATAACCAAGGTATAAAAATTTAATCAGATAATAAAACTATACCTATATTATATTGAAATCCAAAATTACATAAAAATCCAATAAAACCTAGGTTCATATGCAGTCCTTTTGAATGTCGATTAAAACCGCTTTCTGTTTATATGAATAAAGCACACTTTAAAAAATATTGTAGGGTAATCGAAATTAATACTGGTAAAAAACACTATTTCAGTATTAATTCTACAAAAGAATTTTTAGAACACACAGAAGGAATAAATTTTCAGAATATAAATACGTACGATTTTAGTACGCTTTATACAAATCTAGATTTGCAGATATTAGAGAAGCGTTAGAAAAATTAATTAATCTTAATAGCTATCGGTTCTTAAATACAGTTTTAACTTATATATGCTATAATAACTATAACGCCTATCTAACAAAAATTAAACCACAAGTAAATATAAATATATTGAATTAATAGAATCCCTAAATATTTTGATAAATCAAAATTTTTTTAAAGTATATTTAAAGTATATTATTTAAAGTATACTTTTAAAGTATATTTAAAAGTATATTATTTAAAAGTACATCTATATTTAGACAAATAAAAGTTGTTCCAATTGGAGATAATAGTAGCTGAATTATAACTGACTTATTTTTTAAGCTTTATAGAATATGAATTTGTTCATACCTTTTTAAAAAATCTCAATTATATAAAGATATAAATATATATGTTTAGATACATTGCGGATCTATGTGTATTTAATTTCATATTTTTTCATTCAATAAGCGAACAAATTTATCCAGTAAGCCTCATTCTTAATAAAACCAATATTAATGATAAAGAAGGTATATCTCTAGATATGAACATTAAATAAACCTCAATTAAAACTACTTTTAATTTATATCGTAAAGATGGCATATTTAAATTTACACAAAATATATGTTTGAATGAGCATTCATGCATACCATATAATATAAAATATAATACATTAAATAATTAAATTTTAAGAATTGCAACAATATGTAATTATATTGGCTTTCTTCAAAATCATTTAAATAATTTAATAGACACATATTTTAAACTAGTTTACTATAAAAATAACATCAAGCAGAAAATATAACAAAATCAGAAGAAACACATTTTTGCATGAGCATTCATGCATACCATATAATATAAAATATAATACATTAAATAATGAAATTTTAAGAATTGCAACAATATGTAATGATATTGGCTTTCTTCAAAATCATTTAAATAATTTAATATATACATATTTTAAACTAGGTTACTATAAAAATAACATCAAGCAGAAAATAGTAAAATATATAAATCAACACAATAATATAAAGAATAAATTTAAACTCTTAAGTGGCAAATTTTTATGGATGAATAATAAATAATATACTTTGCATTAGAATAAGATACTAGATAGTTATTTCAGAGGAAATAAATCATTAGCATGTATTTGGCCCCGCTGCTATGTTGGGTAAAAGAGTTAGGGGCCGAAACCTGATAGCATAGCAGTTCCTCCTGATGACCTCTAATTCTTATTCTGATACAACGTCTGTTATTTATTAGTCAATTCATAAAAATGACTTTTTAAATTTCAATGTTTTATTTTAACTTGATTTAAATTATAAAAAATTATATAAATTATACGTTGTATAATTACAAAGTATAATTACAAAGTATAGGGTGAGGCGGTATGAAAGAGCTTCATTCATTCCGTTTGTCATTGCCGGAAACGGAGCAATAGGACCGGCGGCGAACATTACAATTAAAAGAATTGCGTTGCTAAAGGCAGGCAAGGGATTACACATGTACAGCGATATAATAAAAACATCACGCTCGCAAATAAGCGTAGTTATGGCCAAGTCTGCATCGATGTGATGCATCCGCAATCAATCGTCCAATGTGACGAATACTTTTATCACCTAAAAAATTAATTTTAATTTAATATTTCGGACCCATTTGCGGGTAACCTTATATTGTGTGTAAAATAATAAATCTTAAAAAATCAGAATATAATACTAGATAACCAAAAGTGGCCGAAACTTAAATTTCAACTTTTTATTTTAATGTGCAATGATAAGTTCGATGCCATATTCATTTCTTCAGAGCGTTTAAATATCGCGATGAATATAAACATAAAATTATTGATCACAAATCTTCGTGTATTGCAATAATCCTTTTCAAGCGTAATATTTTGATATGAAAAAAGAAAAAATGATGTATTTATACAATAAAATGGAATAAACTAACGATTAAAAATCTACCGATTTTATAGTGTGCGAGTAGTGTTCTATTTTGTAGTTTGCTTTAAAACATTAAATAAATTTATTTAACATAAATTTTTTAAATATTTAGCAAGTACTAATTTGCTCATCAGCTGGTGTAATTAAAAGTTGTTATCAATTTGTGCTTATATTGTTATTAAAGCGACTGTTTGCCAAATTTTCTAAGAAAACAATATTTGTGTTAAGCATCCATCTCAATAGTAACGCAATTTTACAACAGTAGACTGAATTTGTTTTAACTTTAAATTGCCAAGTATTTGAATATACACCTGAATTTTTTGAACAATTGCACAATCCTTTTTACCTTTCTAAAATATTGTTTTACTATTTTCATTGTTTGATATAAGATATATAATGACTCAGTGTTAAGGTAACAGTAAAATGTCTTAACTCGCAAAGATAGAATACATTTTTTGTTTGAAATTTCAACTTTTTATTATAATGTACAATGAGCTATTCAATTGTTCAGGGCGTTTAAATATCGCGAGGAATATAAACATACAATTATTGTTCACAAATAAGCGTATTTATGGCCAAGTCTGCATCGATGTGATGCATCCGCAATCAATCGTCCAATGTAACGAAAACCTTTATCACCTAAAAAATTAATTTTAATTTAATATTTCGGACCCATTTGCGGGTAACCTTATATTGTGTGTAAAATAATAAATCTTAAAAAATCAGAATATAATACTAGATAACCAAAAGTGGCCGAAACTTAAATTTCAACTTTTTATTTTAATGTGCAATGATAAGTTCGATGCCATATTCATTTCTTCAGAGCGTTTAAATATCGCGATGAATATAAACATAAAATTATTGATCACAAATTTTCGTGTATTGCAATAATCCTTTTCAAGCGTAATATTTTGATATGAAAAAAGAAAAAAATGATGTATTTATACAATAAAATGGAATAAACTAACGATGAAAAATCTACCGATTTTATAGTGTGCGAGTAGTGTTCTATTTTGTAGTTTGCTTTAAAACATTAAATAAATTTATTTAACATAAATTTTTTAAATATTTAGCAAGTACTAATTTGCTCATTAGCTGGTAAAAATTGAAAGTTGTACATAAATTGATGAAATTAATATCATGTTATAAGTAAATCAGATCAGATTACTGAGTCTACATATTTTATACTATACATAAATAAAAATAAAGATTAATAATAAATAATTAAAGATTTAAACAATTTATCTAATCTTTATTCTGATACAACGTCTGTTATTTATTAGTAAAATTAATATAAATGACTTTTATTTTAAATGTCATTTAAATTATAAATTATAAAAAATCTTTTAATTTTAATTTTAAAAAATATTAAATTTTGATTTATTGATTGAGCATTATTATTATTATTTATTTATTTATTTCCCTTTTTTGCAACATCGACGACTAGGGATCGTAATGCAAGGGCAGACATTGTGTGTAACGGCCTATTCGGACATGTGACGGAGCGGTCCTTCCTGGACATTTGCATTTTTAATAGTTTTGCTCCATCGTATGCAACGAGTCACATGTCAAATCCCTTTGTATATCACGAGGAAAGGAAGAATGGC
Source organism: Pomphorhynchus laevis (assembly GCA_012934845.2). Classification (NCBI taxonomy): domain Eukaryota; kingdom Metazoa; phylum Acanthocephala; class Palaeacanthocephala; order Echinorhynchida; family Pomphorhynchidae; genus Pomphorhynchus; species Pomphorhynchus laevis. The sequence continues at coordinate 21,157 of WNNJ02000467.1, forward strand.
AAATACAAAGAACGTATAAACAGAATTGAGCGGGCTCATTTTCATCCATTTGTTATGTCAACAACGGGTGGATTGGGAAACGCGGCTAACACTGTGTTAAAAAAGGTAGCATCAATGCATGCTTTGCAAGGACCACAGAATTACGCCGAGATAATACACACATACAGATGCCGTTTGTCGAGAATGATGGCTCGAGTAGTATCAATGTCCATGCAGGGCGTTTGTAGCCAGACGCTAGAATTGTAAAACATGACAAATCATAAATGTATTATTATATTTAAAAAAAATAAATTATAAAAAAAAATTTATTTCCCTTTTTTATTTTATTTTTATTATATAATTATATTAAATACGTAGACTCAGTTAGCTGATTTGATTTATGTTATTAATTTATAAATTGATAGATGTGTTTGAATCAAATAGAATCATGATGTGCTAAGATAATTTGGGCAACTACGATTTCTAACTGACTCGTTTATTTTTGAATTAGTATTTTTTTAAAGATCATTTAGTTATGATAATTTACACTTTATTTTGTAATTTATTATTAAATATCAATTTCTAATTTACAAATTTATATATAATACGAAGAATGTAAAATAATATTCAGAATAATAGTTTATTTTTAACTTTGTATCATTGTATATCAATGAAATTATTTTGAATTTAATAAAGAGCACAGAGGAATTTTTTAAAATTTTATTTATAAGATAATTGTCATTCCAAATTTTCAGTAACGAATTGTTACTGAAAGAAGATTATAGCAGAACTGTTACCATCATATTAAAAATGGTAACATTCTTTAAAATCTGGTAATTGGTAATCAGGAAAGTTTTTTAGTAATATACATTGATTAATGAGCATTGACGCTGTTTACAAGTTCATGAGAAAGTGGATTAAATCTGGCTAATAAATTGCTTTCAACTAAAAAGTTACTGGATTACGATTTATTTAATTGTGGACCAAATGATGAAATCATTTTGCTTATACCGTATTGAGTTACGTGCAATTCTTATGAATAGGTGTTAGTATGTAGCACTTTATAATCATCAGGGCAAGGAATAGTAACAAATCGCACAGTATCACCTCAAACAGCGAAATATAAACTTTTTAGGATTTGAAAATTAATAAGATATGCAACCTTCTTCAGCATTCGAAAAGCTATGCGCTAGTTGTTGTCTTGCATAATCTTTGATTTATTAAAAAATTAATTTTTAGAGGATTTCGTTGTTCTCGATGCGATGTATTTTGCGCAATTTCTTTGTCTATCGCTACTCTCTTTTGCTTTTTGTATAAAATGATTGCGTATCGCCCCATTGTATGTATGCCGTAGTATATCTCTTAATAGTTGAGTAACGTACTCTATATGTGCCTACTTCCTGACCTTACATTCGGGTTCAAAGCAAGTGGTCGTACAACCTTTTAAATATTCTAATTATGCGGTCAATTTTTAATTAGTAATTATTTTAACTTCATTATTTTATAATATATTAGCAAAGCGTTCGATTCATCTGTTTCCACGATGGTTTTTGAAATTCTATCAATTACTGATATAATGCCAAGTGGTAGACGTTGCAGATAGCAACGTCTAGCACAACATTCAGATAATACATGATATGTCTTATCTGATAGATGCAAAGATGCACGAGTCGAGTAAAATATCTGGGGTTCACCGTAACGGTGAACCCCAGATATTTTACTCGACTCGTGAAGATGGGGAGTGATTGATGCTGCAAAATGGAGGAGAGTGCAGAGAGTGCTAGTCTCTTAAGTTTCTTTTTGGTGGCAGGAACGCCATTAAAGACAACCACCTGTGATTTAGAGGAGTTTAAAATAAGATTGGATGGGGGCAACTGATCTTTTAATCTTAAAAAGAAACGGCTGATGTCAGAGATTACATCTTTGCACCTGCGTCCAGAGAACAAGGCTGTAGTATCATCAGCATATACCACTAGATGTTGATCACGTTTAAAATTCTTGAATATAACAATGGATGCAGCAAGATATAAGATAGGAGAAAGTGGGGATCCTTGAGGTACACCCGTAATAGGGTAGAACTGACGCGCATCAGGGTCGTCTTCATAGTAGAACCGCTTGGTGTACAACAATATCTCCACCCTGTTAACAATTCTCGCAGGCAACCCGAGGGACCTGAGAGAGGAGATAACGAAGGGAATTAAGATCCGGTCAAATGCAGCTGAAAAATCAAGAAAAACAGCCACAGCAAGCTGATGATTATTATCCTGACAAAACTGATGCACTTCACCAATTGCTGAATGGACCAAGCGCCCTTTGACAAACCCATGAAAACTCGGTGGGATCAAATTACGAGAAATTATGAGGGATCAAAACTCCCTCATATCCATCTACGAGAAAGCGCAAGCGCTTTCTCGTAGATGGATATGAGGGAGTTTTGAATCGAGATGGGCCGCAGATCTTTAGGACAAGTGATTAATCTCTTTTTAGGTAAAAAAACTCGACCGCTGATGTTGATGTCCGCTATGTGAGACGGGGAGGCTAATAGCATTGTGATGGCGATCTCTTTTCTCTGACTGTATGTCAAAAGCTGACAGACACGAGTGGTGAGTGGCGCGTGGGATTTGGAGGTGCCCGGGAGTGGTCCCCAGGAGTTAAGGATATCTGTAACAGATAAGTCCCTACTCCTGAAGTCACACCAAGGCGGGATTGGTTGGGGAGATTGAGTGCCTCCATAATTATGCAAGGAAAGTGACTCCTCTAAAACTTTGTCAAGACCTATGCTGCCAATCCAAACCAAGACTCTATCCTTCCAGCAAACAAACTTCTCCTTCTTGAATATCTTCCAGAAGGAAGCCTGAGAAGGGTTTAGGCGAGCAATGCTTGCCCAATCCCTGCTCAGCTGGAGCCTATATCTAGAGCTCCAATATTCATTCGAGAGGATATGTCTGGCGGAAACAGAGAGATTGGGAAGGTGTAACATTTTAGCTAGGACCTTGAGCTTTGTTGGAGTAGGAATGTATATTCGACCTTTATAGGTAGTCGAAAGGATCGCGGTAGCTTGCGATGAGAGGTAGGAATTAAATTCAGTCAAACTCTCAATTCCAATTCTGGGGAAGAGTTGGATAGCTGCCTGAAAGAAGGCCACTCTAATAGGGTCAAAGTAAAACCTTCTTCTAAGCAACGTATCGTCCTCTAGCCGTCAGCGAATTAAGTCATGAGAGTTGGTCTGTTGTTGACGCGACTGCTCGGTGCAAATGGGTTTTAACAACCACATCTTATGTAGCAGTAATATGTCGAGGAGAGAATTTGTTGTAGAGCAATGAAAGGTTGGGGAAGGTGGTTTATGAATAAGATAGTCGATCCTTGCTCTTCGGAGTGCTGCATTAATCCAACGACCAGTTCTGTCGTTGAAGTCACCAAGTAACATGTCTTAAACGCTCCCGAATATTTGATCCAGGAGGTCACGCTTCTTGTAAATTTCTCCTGGCCGAATATAGACATTGGCTATGCTTATACGCTTACCGTTTTTACAAAGTGATATAGCTAAACAAGATAGGGCTGGACAAGAGTAGTTTAATAGGAGGGATGATCTTAATGAGCTTTTTACTAGGGTTAAAAGACCTTGAGATGAAGAGGAGTGAGGGGGGGTTATGTAAGGAGTAAAGTGGGTGTATATGTGCTTAGGGATAAATCGAGTAATATCCTGGGGGAGACGGATAGCCCGCGTCTCCTGAAGGACTATAACATCTGCATCTCTACCAGATAGATGGCTAAGGGCGGAAGCACCTCCTGAATTCCACTGAAGGATATTCAGTGAAAAAGGCCCTTGATTACTTCCCATTGCGTAAGTGTTACCGAAGTGGGACGCCCTCCACCTAGTCGCAACTAGAGGCGGAAAGGTCGCCTTTACCGCTTCCCGTCACGACAAATGGAGTCGCTTGCCCACGGGCGATATCTTCATTTCCCTCGTTAGCCATAGCCCAGATCGAATCCTTCCGAGCAAGCTTCAGAGCGGCTATGCTCAGCGCTGACCCGTTTCGTTTCTTAGATTTTGGTGGCTTCTTAATATTGTTAGTCTTCCCATAAGGAGGAGAACGGAAGGATTCCGCTAATTGACCCACCAATTTTTGGACCAATTTTTCAAGTTGAATCATTGATGCCTGATGCTGCATTTCAATAAGTTTAAGAATTTCCGTATCTGGCATTCCTGTCGTCTATCTTGTTAGACGAGACAGCTTCCACGAAGCTAGTCGGTTTTTCTGTCACACCCCTGTGTCTCTTTTGGTACGCCTTGAAGATTTTACACTTTTTTGACCAAGCGGGGTGCTCACCACCGGCAGTTTGCGCAAAATGGCTTACTTTCGCCATTTATATGGCGAAAGTAAGATGTATAGCAGTTGTACCACACACGCCGCACTTATGTGGTAAAGAACATCCAGCGGATTAATGCCCCCCCACTGATGACAATTGTTGCAGTGAGGGTACGTTAGTGAGTCGGTTTCGATTATTGAAAATCTCAAATTATACCCCATAAAAGGATTGCATGTCGAAATCGATAGTTTTAGAGCTTCATCAACCGGGGCATTGCAGAACGCCACGGGAATGGGGAAGCCTTTAATCCCTTTTATAAAGCGCACGTTAGAGATTTTGTAATCAGTTTCTAGGGCTGATATATCTTCTTCTGAAATGTATGTGGGCATGTTATTTATCTTTATTGTTGCCAGGATTGGTTTGGAAGCAATTATACCTTGTTCCGAATGCTCTTTTTTGAAGTAGTCGACGTACGACATTGCCAGGTCAGGAGTGCAGAATGAGATTTTAATCTCAGATTCATAAAAACATTGAACATGTTCTGCCTTTTCAGAGGCACCAAAAGTTTGATAATCACGAGGTTGGATAATTTTGGTATTGGGGGGATTTCACCCTCCGGAATATATTCAAGAGAAGCTAAATCTCCACTTACCTCGTTTATTGCATTGGCAGGAAAATTAGTTTTCATTGAGTTCTTTGAACACTCCGACATGCTAAATTTACTCATTTTTTGTGTATACAGTTTAAATTGTCAAACGTGACTGTCACTTACAAGTCCTCTAAAATGACAATCTTTGAATTATGTAAAACGAAAAGTAAATTCTTTTAAACTCTTTTAATCTCGTTGAATTTCTACGCGAAGAAATGAAAGTTATAGATTTACTTGATAATTCTTGTAATTGAGAGTTGTTGCCACTTTCTTGTTCGATTGTTTATTATCAAGGCGTATTATTCAATAAATAATGCCCCATTTGGAGGCGTGTGCATTGCAAACTCTATGTACGGAGTTCAAATTTCGAGCATGCTTTTTCTATTGACTTCTCTGTAAGCACACGTCAAAGCCACAAGATCGCGTTGTCGAAAGATGTAGGGGCACCCGATGATGAAGCGGTTCGCTCTTAATTATTCAATTAAAAATTATACTAAAACTCAGCTATACGATATTGTTGTAAATATTTGTTTTTGGTACATTTTCTGGTTCGATGATATATTATATTGATATATAATATTAATGATTATTTGATAAAACAAAGATATAAACTCAGCTATTAAATATCAATCAATATTCAGATATATCTGAATACTAATTAATTGTTTATTGAAAATAATATTCATATTTATTTTACTAAATATTTGCTGCAAATATTTCTTTCAATTTAGGGATCTATCTTACAATCGCATTGACCATATTCCTCGTGGTTTCTTAAGCAGCAAACACACAATTTCACATGTGTAAGTCAAGTTTCTTAATCACTTTGTGTCCCCGTTGTTTTATTAAAGTTGAATATATTTTCATAGTTTGTCCACAAAAGTTTATAACTAAAGCAGATTCGTCAATTTTGAATTCATTTTATATTTTCAATTATTACTAAATAGGGGCACCTAAATTTAGTTGCCCTGATAACTAGGGCAACTAAAAGTCAATAAAGTCGATTTTTTTTCAGTAATCAGGATTACTGTGATTCGCATAAATGTCACATATGTATCAAATTAATTATTATAGTTAAGAAGTTATTAGGTCAATTTTTTGTCAATTTTTTATAGTAGGTCAATTTTTCTTGTTAGGTTAATTTTTTATTATTTGCAATGTATAATCAATTAATTAAGTTGACCTAATTAATTAAGTTGACTCGTGATCCAATTTCAATATTTGACTTTATTATTAATTACTAATTATGCCGGCAATGTTGACTAATCAGATTACAGAGATAATCTATAAATAGGGATACAAATCAAACGCTGATATCAACTGTGGTAACGAAAAATAATATAAAAAGATAAACAGGCCAAGAAATCCTCAATCGAATATTTAAAAAATTATTCGAATAGTACAGGAATCAGAATTCATATGTACACCGGATAACGACCTTTATTGTCAATTGTGCTGTCAATTGCACCAGTGTTCGCTTCGACAAGAGATATTTTGTCGATAGTCACAGAAACATCTTGAAGCACCAACATCATTTGACGACGGCTATCTCTGGATCAAAACGAACGTTTATAAATTTGGAGCGAACGGATTTGGCAAAGAAAATTGTACACAGCTTTCTGTCTGCGAATATACCGTTGCACAAATTAAGAAATCCACACTTGCGATCACTTTTCAAGATTTAGGAGTTCAGCTACTATGCGAGGATACCTGCCCAAATTTAGTCGCTCTCGAAGCTGAAGAAAATTTTAATTTTATAAAGAGCTTGTTGCAGCGGAAGCAAGTTTTTATGATTGTGGATGAAACTACAATCCGTATGAAACATTTTGTAAATATTATGATGGGCAGCATATAATCTCCGACTAAATCCTAGTGATAATATTATCTCCGACTAAATCTTCGCGGTGATAGAAGGTCATGTCAACTCACAGGCAATTGTTCAAACGGTCGACGACCTGATTAGAAAGATGGATATGAGAAGAGATCAATTCAATCTTTTTCTTTCGGACCCAGCTAGTTACATGGTATCTGCCGGAAGCACTTTGAAGGATCTCTATCCACAGCTTTTTCACATTACTTGCTTTAACCACATGCTACACAATTGTGCTCTACGTATTAGGGCACATTTCCAAAATGTAGATAACTTGATTGGATGCGTAAAAAATTTAACGGTCAAATCGATGGAACGCCATTCACTGTTCGCGGACATAGGATCTTTACCGGATACAGTAGTTACTCGATAGGGGAGTTGGCTTAATTATGCTTTCTATTATGCCAAAAACCTACCAGAAATTAAAACCATTGTAAATGACTTAAAAGATGGCGGGATAATTGTGAAAAGAGCAAAGGAATCTGTACAAGCAAACAGCTTGATAGCAGATCTGATGAATATATACTCGAGTTACCATGAATTACCAATTGTGATAACATAATTCGAAAGTCTTGCGCTTACACTAGTCGATGCACACAACCGCATTAAAGGTTTTCAATTCGGAGATGATCCTTGTAACATAAAACAATATCTACAGGATCGCTTATCAAGACATAAGGTCGGAGATATTTTAAATTTCAAGAATTCCCAAGTATCGCCGGCCACGTACGCCATGCTTTGTCAAACCTTGCCAACAACGGTACCAGTCGAACGATCATTTTCAATGTTAAAAACGATATTGGAGAAATATCGCAACTTTCTACCTGAAAAGGTACATAACTACATGATTGTGTATTATAATAACTCTAACTCAAAAGTATCTCTTGTTTTACCGTTCTTATTTAGTGTTGTAACCACTATTTTAAACAATATTTTATATCAAATAATTGTAATATATGAATTTTTAAGAATATTTTGTTAGGTCAATTTTTTAGATCAATTATTTGACTTTGATAGGTCAATTTTTTAAGTTTTAAAGTCAATTGTTTAGTTGCCCTAATGATTACCTATTAGTTTAAACAATTGAATAATTCCATATGCGTATTATAATTTTTGTTAGCAATTTTGGTTGAAATCCAAACTTCATTTGCAATGTGTTATTTATATCATAATTGTATTGGCAATCGCTTATTTCTGTTAATATGCTATTTTTTATCTTAAAATATAACTGAATTATGTCAATTAAAAATGATTTGTCTTTTTCAAATTACGCTAAATTAATCTTATTACATTTTCATTTAAAAAATTTTACAAAGGTGTAGCTTTTGATTAAAAAATATATAACTGATTTTGAAATAGGCACTTTTATAAATATAAAAATAGTGAGTTTTAAAAAAGTTTGAGATATAAATAACATACAATCAAATAACTGAGTTTAAATCTAATCACTGGTTTAAACTTGCTTGATTCTAACTACATACAATCAATATATACAGAAGAAAATTAATAAGTGATCAAGTTAATTACAACAAAATACACAGATTTATTTTACAATAAACCGGTCAACAGGCACATGCACAGTATGCCATTTACGGTTTCGTCTTACTGCTTCACGACTGCTGTTTAAACACGGCAAACACCGTAGCTGTGCCAGATCCAGCATACCACCACTTTTAATTTGCGATGAACATGATACATCAGCGGCTTACGTGGAAAACGACACTAACTAGGCCGATATCGACTCAATTGGCTTAATCCATTTGTCATTCGCCGATCGTTTAAACGCCCTTTTAGAGCGTCACTGCCCCGTGATCCTACGTATCCCGCTGGGTTCTCGAGCTTCAGTCGCGCAGACACTCGAAACGGCTCTTAAGCATGTGAATACCGATCTCACATCTGAGTCAAACTGGGTAGCCCTCTTTTACTTTGCAAATGCTTGCCTTAGTGTGAGCAGCAAGGGATCAAGGGAGGATGACGGTACGAGCCTGACTGCAAAGATCAATTAAGCTACACAGTTATTCTCTGTCATTAAGCCATTACTGAGAAACGAACAACATAAACGGAAGACTAGGACTAACAATGTCTCGAGTATCGTTAGAACATCTTCAAGATCCATCGAAGAGGTGGCGAAGATTATAACAAGGAAGGTCGAAGATGGGGACATCAGATGGGCTATTAGATTATATGCTATGATCCCAGAAGCGATCATAGCAATTCCAGATGACGTTAGCGCGGCGATTCACTCATTTCCTACGCTGATTGTATTCGTTCACTACGCCGATTGTAGTGAACGGCGGGAGGTTTTGACGGAATTCGCCTACGTCACCTTCAAGACCTAGTCGGCACAGGAGACACTTGGAGAGACACAGGACTGATCAAACAGTTGACAAATTTCATCAATATCGTCCTCAAAAGAAATGTACCAAAAACAGTTCAGCCGTATTTAAAATACTGAGTTCCAACAAGAAAGATGGATGGTTTTGTCATATCGCAATTGGCAATACACTCCGTCAGTTTGTAGCAACGACTGCCTCGTTACTGATTCGCAATGAAGCTTCCACATTTCTGAAGCCTTATCAGATCAGCGTAGGAGTAAAATCAGGTTGTGAAGCGGCAGTGCACGCCACACGCTCGTTCTTCTCTGAGGACATGACGTGTGAAGAAGGCCAAATAAAGATTGATTTTACTAATGCCTTCAACAATGTTAGTCGTACAACTGTGCTGACAGAAACGACACATCACTTTCCCGCGTTATCCTGCTTTGTTCATTGTTGCTACCCCGGCGTAAGTCTCCAGCAATACGGCGATCAAACGATCGAATCAAGAGAAGGAGTTCAACAAGGCGATCCTATCGACCCTCTATTATTCTGCCTAGCCATCAATCCACTGCTCAAAAGACTCACTTCCAGTTTTAATGTGTGGTAACTCGACCACAGCGTTATCGGAGACCGCACGGAAGACATGCAACGATATCGAACTACTAACCCAGCTCGGCCCTGAATTTGGGTTATATCTAAACGAAACGAAATGCGAATTCGTTCCACACTCACCAATCGTTCTTTTAAGAATTCGCACAATTCTCCCTGGTATAGAGCACGTTGAGCTGGCTGATGCCACTCTACTGGGTGTCCGCCCTAGCCAGCTCAGAAGTCGCTGATAAGGTACTACTTGACAATATATCGAATCTGAAATTGATGGGTGTCGTTCGGCTGGACTCAACACACACCTTGCATTTTTCCTCCTCCAGAATTTTTTCAGCGCCCCAAAACTGATGTATACACTCAGATCCACGTCATGCTACTAGAGCATTGTTCTCCAGGATTATGATGCTGCTCTGAGTGACAAACCTGAGAAAGTATTTAACTTGAAATTATCATCATCTAGTTGGCAACAAGCCACCTTACCGATAACTCACGGGGGTCTAGGCATTTCAAGCTCAACACTCACTGCCACAACAGCTTACTTATCTTCTTAGCTGACATCGCTAGCGGTCGTCCTTGATCTTCTCCCTACAGAACTTCAACACTCATTGCTGTTCGAAACGAAAGATTTTCACGACAACCTTGAACATTGGCACTTAATTAGTAAAAGGCAGTGCTCTGGCTTCTGGCGAGAACAACCAAATAATCGGTTCTATCCAATTAAGCCACAAACGCTGAGCATTTGCCTACTTTGGTAACTACGTTAAAAGAATGGAGCACCGCTCTATTCGAGGTGAGTGCGCTCTAGCTCGCGGAAAATGCTACCGATGCAATTACCACAGCCTGGCTAATCAGCGTTAATACTGGAGTATTCATACAGGCAGTTCTAATGTCCACGACTGGAACTTTGCTCACAGACGAAGTCTTAAGAGTGGCAATCACCTTACTATTAGGAGCGCCAATATGTCAACCCCACACGTTCTGTTGCCGTGTAGTCGTTGACAGGCTAGGAACGCATGGCTTGAATTTTTCACGTTCCGCTGGCCGTTTTGCCCGTCATTCAATGAGCATAGTTCAAGATGCGCTAAGAAAGCTCACGAACCGAGCCGCCTTGAACCACCAGGTTTAATTCGCTCAGACGGAAAACGACTGGATGGCGGCACGGCGATCCCGTGCGAACGTGGGCGTGATGCATGCCGGGACGTGACATGTGTATATCCACTGTCTCTAAGTCATTTATCTACGTCGTTGCCAGGAAAAAAGAACAAAAATTACGAGGCCATCACTTCCAGTGGCATGGATTTCATACCGATAGGAATTTAAACTCTCGGCGCTTGGGTAGAGGGGCTACCGTTTTTTTTGAAGAGCTTGGTAAGCGTCTCCGCCATCACTGCGACGAGCCTCGCGCAAAGACGTTTTTACTCTAGAGGATCAGCCTGGCCGTGCAAACCGGCAACGCAGTTTCTATGCTGTTGACGACGGAGAGAGACTGATCACTTGTAACTGTTATTTTTCTTTATATATTTTTATATTTTTTCTTACTAATAAACAAAAATATGGCAAATAATATGCTAATTTTAAAATACTGTGTCTTAAATTAACAAATATTATTTTTAATTTTTTGAAAGTAAAATTTAATATCAATTAAACAATTTAAATAGAAACACACAAATATCAAGTTACAATTGATAATTTTTTGCTACATTAAATCATTCTACTTTTGCAGTGTTCCATATTTTTAATTTATTGTCAAATAACTGATTTTGAAATTGACACTTTTATAAATACCGTGTCACGATATTTTAACACGAAAGACTTTTAATATTTCATTATTAAAAATAATATACATTTTTATAAGATAACACTTTGTTTTGTAATTCAAAGTCATTTAGTTCTTACGTTTGCTGAAAGAAAATTTTAATGTTTATTCTTATGTATAATTACAGTCCCTTATTGTCACTAAAATATATTTGGAATATATTACCAATAATACATTTTGGGCAAATTTAAAAAATGATTTGTCTTTAACAAATGGTACAACATTAATTTTATTGCATTTTCTATATAAGATTCTATATCATAATATATTATAATAATATATTTATTATCATAATATTAGTTGTTTTTTTATTTAATCTTTTATACTAAACAAACAAGTATAATAATTTAGTATTTAGTATAATTTTTTAGTAATAATAGTTTTTGTTTTATTATATATCATAAATATTATTACATTAATATAGGTTTTTTGTATAATATAGGTATTTAGTATAATAGTATAATAGTATAATAATTTAGTATTTAGTACAAACAAGTATTTAGTATAATAATTTAAACACTGCAATGGTCTAATACTAACTGGTTGAGTATTAATTTTCTACGTTGAATTTCTTATCATTCTTTTAGAGTTGCTTCATTTTTGATTTTTCAGTACAAATATACAGGCATTTTAAAAAACTACTCTGAAATTGACACTTTTATAAATAATGAAATACCGTGTCTTAAATTTAATTTTTAAATACATGTTGCCTAAACATTCTTTTAATATTTCATTAAATCTACATTTAATTTTCTTTTAAATATTTTATATAATGTACATTTTTATAATCTAACTCTATGTTTTGTAATTCGAAGACATTTTGAAATTTCGCGTTTGTCAAGAAAATTCTAACTTAAAAATTTGGTAAACGTTATTTGCACGTTATTTACATATTTTAGTTCACTAACCGCAGTGAACTAAAATATATAAGGAATGTTCATGCCAAGCATCATTGCCTAATTTATGACTACTAATGTAAATTTGTTTTAAACAAATATTATTTTTTATTATTTGAAACACTAAAATTTAAACTAACTTTTAATCAAAAAAAAATATTTTAATTTAGAATAAAATAAATTTATTTTAAATTTATATTAATTAATCAAAAAATAGAATATAAATATACAAATTTTAAATTACAATTTCAATCATTTTTTCTTATTTTTGATCATTTTAAATGGTCAAAATTAATTTTATTGTATTTGCTTTATAAGATTTTACAAATTTGTAGATTTTAATTAAAAAATTTAAAAACTGATTTCAAAATTAAAGCAAATTTGTTTTGAACAAATATTAATTTAATTATTTAAAGCACTAAAATTTAATCTCAATTAAACAAAAGCTAGTTGTATTAAATCATTTTACTTTTGCAGTATTTCATAATTTTATTTCTTGTCAAATAATTTCGGTAATGTTTATATCTAAAGTTGTGTGTATATAAATATTTTTTTATAAATATTAATTTTTTATAAATATTAAATATATTAATATTTATATTGGTTATTATTAATATTATTAAAATTGTCCCCGTCGCCGAATTGTGAAGGCGTGTGCATTTCAAACGCCTCGCAGTTTACAACGCAAACCTTGAGCATGCACACTCTCTTGACTTCTCTGTAAGCACACGTCAAAGCCACAAGGTCGCGTTGTCGACTGACGTAAGGGCACCCGATGATGAAGCGGGTTCGCTCTTCATTTTTATTAGAAATTACTTAATTAAATAATAACTAGAAATCCGCAAATTTGAAGTTACAATATTTAATGGTTTGCTACATCGAATCATTTTATTTTTGCACTATTTCATATTTTTTATTTCTTGTCAAATAAGTCTGGTAATGCATTTATCTAAATTATGAAATATGCAACAATGCCTGATTTAAAATTACTATAATGTAAAGAACATTCGATTTGGTTTGTGTTATTCATTGCCAAGTTAATAAATAGAAATATTTAATTTAGGAATTTGTCTTTCAACATGATTACTGAAATAAGCAGCACAGATTTCCATAATATGTTGGGGCTTCAAGATATGTATGTAATTTGTTCTCTCCTGTTATTTTCAAGTAACAATTTCAGATTTTATCAATTTTTTATTTGAAATAAAACCACAGCCGACTTTTGTGCCATATCACAAGAGTCGTTAAATGTTTTGAAATGATTAATATTTATTGTTGAAATTGCTATAGTCAACCGACTGCAATGCATCGCTTGATTTTTAAAACAGATGTATTATACTGAATTGAAACTAGTGTCATAATAAACCATACGTATGATTAAAGGGAGTTGGTTATTCATTTTAGACAAAATAAATCGTTTTATTCTTTCGGAGTAGCATCTGCGTTATGTGTTATCTTTAAGTTTGTATTGTATTTTAAATTTATATTATTTTAAGATCTAGCTTTAAAGAGCCGACAATGCACTGTATGACTACCACTTACTCTATGAATTGAACATTTATTTATTTCAAAGTGGCCTTTATAACTTTTAATACTTGAATATATTATAGTGCTATATCACTTAAGATAAATCATTGCGTAGTTATTTGATATTGAATTTTCTGTCATAGGCGATTATTTGGCAATCCAATTACCGACATACCATCTGGCTTTTTGAAAATATCATCTCAGTTAAAATCATTGTGAGTAAATTGACTTGTCGAGAATTGAATTTATAGCAAAAAATAAGATTAATTTATTGTCACGAATAAATTAAAAGTCTCGATTTGTACAAGCGGGCAAATACATGCTAATGACGCATTTCATCTTATGAAAAGATGAAATGCGTATCTTATTCAAAAACAAAGCATATTGTTTATTATCCATTCATAAAATATTTTTGTTTAATAGTTAAAATTTATCTTTCATAGTATTTTTTGTTGATTTATATTTTGTAAATTTAATATTTTAATAACATTTTGTTGATTTATAATTATAAGAAAACGAAAACAAAGTCCACTAATCAATAGTAATTTATCAGTAGAACAAATCAGAAAAAATTCACGCTTTTATTATATATATTTTATAAATTATATATAATTATATATTTAAATTCTATATAATTATACAGGATATAACATTTTTATGATTAAATATAGACTCAATTGGTCTATATTGATATTAGGGTATACTACCGCAATGCCCTAAAATTTTTATAAATGTTACTTAAAATTAACCTTTTTTAATAATATACGATCATTATTATTTTTTCAAATAACAAAAAATAAAATGTAATTTATTGCAAGGAATGCTTTATAGCTTCTTGATTTTATATAATGGTTCAAAATGTGACAACCTAACATCACTATTCTCTTGCAAATAGCCTATTTGCATAATTTGGTAATTATAATTAATCATATTTGGTAAATTCAATTACTAAATCGCAAGCGTTACATATTTTCTTTGTATCCACGCTTTTAAGCTTACAATACGAAGAGTATATTCCACTGATAGTTTCTAAATATGAATTATTAATCGTATATTGCGTCCGATAAAACTTTGTAACGCCGTATCTGTGAATGTTTAACCAATAATATGTTAGTATAACTCTATCAATAATATTAAATTGTTAATATATGTATATTAACAATTTATATATTAACATATATTCCATTGATACATTCGATGTGTTCATTAATTGTTCACGGCGTATAAACATCGAGAAGAAACAAGAGAATGTTAATCACGAATTTTCAACTATTTCAATAGTCTTTTTCAAATAATACAATTAGTAACAAAGAAAAGAAAAACTATTGTATATATGCAATAAAAACGGAAGAAACACACAGTGAATCAATCGGTTTTGCAATGTGCTTGTAGGGATAGCTAATTTCCAGTTATCTTTATTACCATCCATCGAGTTAGCATAGTTCTGGATGTGAATACTTTATTTTATCAGACGTCTTAGTAGGTTGTCCTCCTTTTCTAAGACCTTAGCTGCGGCAAAGTCTGGTTCATGATTATGGATCAACCAATGATTCACCAATGCTGACGAATTATCTCCCCTTTTAAACTATATTTATATTGTATTATTCTGGTTATTAAACCCTGATTTGCCTGTCCAAAATATTTGGCTGGAAATTCATACACGGTATCTCGTAAGTTACATTATTAGGTTCATATTTAGGTTTGCTCTTGAAATAACCAAATAGAGTAGAATTCCTCACATGAAATAAGGACGTATTTGCTGGTAGATTATTTCTTAAGAAATTAGAACATCCATCACTTACAAATATCGTGGGTATAAATACTCGTTTCTCTTTTGAGATAGCTTCCGAAGAATTATTTTCCATCACTTTACTCCTAAGACAACGGTTGATAGCTTCGTGTATAGTCCATATAGGAAACTTTCTAGATTTCAACACTTCAGAAATTCGATGGAATTGGTTATCCCTAGCTATTGGTGTCGAGCATATGTTAACCACCCGATCATAGAGCGCTTTCGCTGCCATTATTTTGTAGTTAGAAAATACATAAGTATTCCAACTTGCTAGACACCAGGGTATATTAGATTTCCTATGTACGTCCGTCGTAAGTATATTGTTAGTCTTTATAATCAACACGTCCAAGAAGGATATTTCACCGTCTATATTTCCCCTTACCACACTCCATTGTATTGCTTGATCTCTGTTATTCAATGACTCGATTATTTCCGAACCTGGATCAACAGAAAATATGCAAAATACATCATCAACATATCTTAACCATTTAATTAGGTTATGGATAAAAGAATATACACTTTCCTCTCAATGCGTCATATAGATGTCCGCCAGTATCGGTCCCAATGGAGAGCCCACGGCAACACAGTTACTCTGTTAATAAGGTTGTCCTTCGAATAATAAAATTTTCTTATTAGTACACTATTTTAATAATTGTTCCCACTCTGTTGTTGATAATTTTGGGTTGTCACACTTCGTAGCCAACAACCTAGATGCCAGTAGTATTGTTGTTTAAAGTGGTGCGATTCCCATTTTTGTTCGCTTTAAATGTGGTGTTGACAATTTTAACCAATCTTAAATGCAAAATAAAATACAAAATATGCTAATGTCATTCTCCGTACAAGAAGCTAGACGACAAATCAGTAAACTTCGCAATACCGTTAGAGCAAGTTGGCAAAATATTATTCGGTGGATGAACAGTGAGCAATTTCTATTTAGAATGAACAATTGCATACACGAGCGAGTATCATCATTTGGTCGGCTTCATAAATTATCCTCGTGTGAATTCTTTAATCCTAGATGCAGCACTGTACACTACAATCAGCGTAGGTGGACCTCATCAGCAGTTAGCCTACAACCTTTCGTGTTTTGGCTTTTTTAATTATCTGCTGAAATTTTCTTCTGCTGCCTTTCTGTAAAAACAAACGATGCAGTTTGTGAGAAAAACATTTCCACTTGTGCAAACTGTACGTTGTATCCGTCTTTTGGTTTCAATCGACGGATACAACGTACAGTTTGCACAAGTGGAAATGTTTTTCTCACAAACTGTATCGTATGTTTTTACAGAAGGGCAGCAGAGGAAAATTTCAGCAGATAATTAAAGAACCGAAACACTAAAGGTAGGCGTAGGCTCACTGCTGATGAGGTCCACCTACGCTGATTGTAGTGTACAGTGCTGCATCTAGGATTAAAGAATTCACACGAGGATAATTTATGAAACTGACCAAACAAATTCTATTTATAGAGCACTATATTAATAACGTGAGTAATCGACATAGATTAAAGATACAACGTAGACATGCTAATAAATTGAATAGACTAGTTTGTGTAAACACCAAAATGAATACTTTGGAACATGTGGTAAACTATATTAATATGTCTCATAGAAATCTTTCATCATCTGAATAACAATTACTAAACTGGGGCCTAACTTTGTGCCAACAAGCAAGCAATCAGAAATTGATATTCGTTGTGATTCTGAGTACATGCTATCTAAATTACCTAATTCTAGCTTTCTAAAAATCATTCAGTATTACATGATGGCGCGCATTTATTCGAGACAAAATCCTCACAATCTTTCTACAAATCAGAATAACGCTTTACGACATCTCAGGGCTGACCCAACAATCAGAATTTGTAAAGCTGATAAAGGACAGGCTACAGTCCCAGTAGATACGATCGATTATGTCAAACATGAACTGGATTTGATATCATCTGATAAGTTTACAAGACTATTGAGTGATGATACATCCAAACGAGAACGACAATTTAACTCTACATTGTCCTTGTTTCAAAAATCGGGAAAGATTTCGAAATTATGGTATGATAAGGTGAAGTCATTCCATGCTCAGACAGGCTTTCTATATCTGTTACAGAAAATCCATAAGCCCACTCTGCAATTCCGCCCGGTAATTGCCTCACACAAAAGTTTCTCTCACTCACTGGCTAAGGAAATAAACAGACTACTTCGCCTATATAGAGAACCTGCTCCTTCGTATATAAGGGATGGTCCTGCATTTGCTAAAGAAATATTGCAGTACAGTGGCCAAACAAATTTTTTCATAACTGCGGATGTGAAGTCATTGTTTACGAATGTCCCACTTGAAACAACAATACTACTGGCATCTAAGTTGTTGGCTACGAAGTGCGACAACCCAAAATTATCAACAACAGAGTGGGAACAATTATTAAAATAGTGTACTAATAAGAACATTTTATTATTCGAAGGACAACCTTATTAACAGAGTAACTGTGTTGCCGTGGGCTCTCCATTGGGACCGATACTGGCGGACATCTATATGACGCATTGGGAGGAAGGTGTGTATTCTTTTATCCCTAACCTAATTAAATGGTTAAGATATGTTGATGATGTATTTTGCATATTTTCTGTTGATCCAGGTTCGGAAATAATCGAGTCATTGAATAACAGAGATCGGGCAATACAATGGAGTGTGGTAAGGGAAAATATAGACGGTGAAATATCCTTCTTGGACGTGTTGATTATGAAGACTAACAATATACTTACGACGGACGTACATAGGAAATCTAATATACCCTGGTGTCCAACAAGTTGGAATATTTATGTATTTTCTAACTACAAAATAATGGCAGCGAAAGCACTCTATGATCGGGTGATTAACATATGCTCGACACCAATAGCTAGGGATAACCAATTCCATCGAATTTCTGAAGTGTTGAAATCTAGAAAGTTTCCTATATGGACTATACACGAAGCTATCAACCGTTGTCTTAGGAGTAAAGTGATGGAAAATAATTCTTCGGAAGCTATCTCAAAAGAGAAACGAGTATTTATACCCACGATATTTGTAAGTGATGGATGTTCTAATTTCTTAAGAAATAATCTACTAGCAAATACGTCCTTATTTCATGTGAGGAATTCTACTCTATCTGGTTATTTCAAGAGCAAACCTAAATATGAACCTAATAATGTAACTCACGAGATACCGTGTATGAATTTCCAGCCAAATATTTTGGACAGGCAAATCAAGGTTTAATAACCAGAATAAAACAATGTAAATATAGTTTTAAAAGGGGAGATAATTCGTCAGCATTGGTGAATTATTGGTTGATCCATAATCATGAACCAGACTTTGCCGCAGCTAAGGTCTTAGAAAAGGAGGACAACCTACTAAGACGTCTGATAAAATAAAGTATTTACATACAGAACTATGCTAACTCGATGGATGGTAATAAAGATAACTGGAAATTAGCTATCTCTACAAGCACATTGCAAAACCGATTGATTCACTGTGTGTTTCTTCCGTTTTTATTGCATATATACAATAGTTTTTCTTTTCTTTGTTACTAATTGTATCACTTGAAAAAGACTATTGAAATAGTTGAAAATTCGTGATTAACATTCTCTTGTTTCTTCTCGATGTTTATACGCCGTGAAAGATTAACATATATTTATTATCGTGTATTATCAATACGAAATTTAATGGTTTTAGCTTCGGCACAAATAAATTATGTTATAATTAATATTTTTAATACAAATGTGTATATCCATGGATGGAGCACTAATACATATATTCGTGAAAACTTAATGTATTGAAAACTTCTATAGTTTATCGGTTTTGACAATACAAATAAATCAAATAGCTTTTTATTAATTTTTTTATTAATATTACAATTAATATGTATAATAATATATACATATTCACCGATAATACGTGAGTATCAATAATATTAATATATTAGAGCCAATATATTAGTATTAATAATATTACTCTTGGTGGGAAGATTTACCCTCAGATTTTCTCTTCTAATAATATTATTATTGTATTATTAATACAATAATAATATTTTACATATTATTTTATAATATGTATAACTCAATCAATAATATTAAGCTGAATCGTTTTTGTTTCGGCACAAATAATTTATACCATAATTAATGTTTTTAATATAAATGTGTACATTAATGGATGGGACTATAATACATATATTCTTGCGAATTTTTATGTAATTTTTTAATGTAAAAAGCGATGGTCTTATGGTTGTATAACTTAAATTTTCGTGGATTAATATGTGGCGCAATATATTTTTGCGCCACATATTATTTAATGTTATACTGTTTTCGGTTTAATGTGGAATATTTACCCTAGCGTGTCTCGTTCAGATTCAACTGATAAATAGTAACTTATAAGTAATTTTAATTAAATAATATGTTAAATAAAATTGAATATTTTATATTAAATAATATGGATTTTGATCAATTTGATAAATCATTTTTTAATTTCATTAACTAAACTCTTAAATTCTAAAAATAATATTGTAATTTGATGTAAAATTAAAATTAAATCGTGCAATAAAGTAAATAATTTTATTATTTAATTAATTTTAAAAAATTTCTAAATTTACCTTCACGATGTACAATTTTGTGAATTGTAAATGTATAAAGTAGTGAATTTCGCACACAACTTTGATCTGCAAATTACCTCAATTAGCCGCAATGAGTATTCAAATTGTTTTTGAAAACTAAATTTAAATTATGAATATTTTTTTACAAGTTGATCTTTTATCTTGTGAGATTAAAAATCCACTGCTTGAAAGTTTTGATGTAATACAATAAATCGTTAGTTGCAGATTGTTTTATCCTAATTAAAATTTTGCCACTTTTGTTTGTAACAGTTTTCAGCTAAAGTTCCAAATAGTTTTATTGCAAATTAATTCACTTTCTAATTGATGCTATTTTAGTGCAATTACTTTAAAGCATCTTCGTTGCCCTACAATAAGCGGAATTTTTAATCAGATCGAAGAAATGTAAGTTTTATAGTTAATGCAATTTCGTAATTTTATTCATAAAAGAAAAATTAATTTTTAACATATTAAAACATATTTAACACATTTCTTTTAAATCAATTTTAAGTGTAATCACGTTGTGATAGAAATACAAATTTAAATGCATGACGCAATGATTTAATAACATATTCGCCAATTATATTCGTAAAGCTAATGAATATTTTAATGCATAATATTTTATTATTTTTCATAACATGATATTTTTAATTATATTTCTTAATAATAAAATATTATTTGTTGACTATATATCTAACATTCCATTCGTTAATGGACCATCCATTCGTTAATAGATGGATTTAATTATAGCATTTGATGCCATTTGAAAATTTAATTCATAAAAGATAAAATCATGTGATTAAATTGATACTTATTTAACACATTTTTTGAAATCAATTTAAGGTAAATAAAAGTTGAATCAACGAAAAATTGAAACGAAATGGGAATAGCGTAGAGCTTTAACCAGAATTGTGGGTACAAATTTTCATCGACATGACCGTATGAATAAAAATTATTAGAATTAAATACACATTTATCATCAATGTATCGAAACATATATTTCATATCTTAATATAATTTAGATTTATTTTTTAAACAGTTATGAGCACATTCATATTCTAAAAGGCTTAAAAATAAGTCAGCACTAATTGGGCTACTATTACTACCCATTGGAACACCTTTTATTTGTCTAGATTTGTAGAAGTCGTACTAATATCGTTTGTATTTATAAACGATATTAAAAAAGACCATGTATCAGAATATGGAGAAATCTGTGGAATTCTTAAAAATTAATAATAACTAATTAATAAAATTTGTACAATATTTTTATCAAAAAATTGTTTAAGCTTAAAATTAGATTTAGATTTTTTACTTATTTTTTTCATATCTATAAAGCTTAAAAATAAGTAAGCTATAATTGGGATACTATTACCTATCATTGGAACACCTTTTACTTGTCTAAATATAGATGTCCCTACTTTTAAATAATTTTGATTTATCAAAATATTCAAGGATTCTGTTAATTCAATTTTATCCATATATTTATATTTACTTGATGGTAAAATTTTTGTTAGATAGGCGTTTTAATTATTATAGCATATATATGTATATCTTTTTACGAATATAAGATTAATTAATTTTACTAACGCTTCTTTAATATCTACTAAATCTAGATTTGTATAAAGCGTACTAAAATCGTATGTATTTATATTTTGAAAATTTATTCCTTTTGTGTGTTCTAAAAATTCTTTTGTAGAATTAATGCTGAAATAGTGTTCTATACCATTATATAATATATATTATATTATATAATATATAATATAATATATCTATATTATCTTTAATTGAAACACCTGTTATTTGTGTAAATATAGATAATTAAATAATTAAATAATTTTTATTTACCAAAATATTTAGAGATTATTTTAATTCAATTTTAATTTAATATAGCATATATATGTATATATAATAAAATATTTTATTATATGTAAGTATTTTATTCGCATTTTTTTAATGCTATCAAATAATATTTTAATAATATTATAATAATATTATATGTATATTTATTGATATATTTATAAATTGATATTTATTAACAATAAAAATAAAATTTACAATTCGTTATATAATGACTTTATTGTTAAATAATAACAACGACAAAAATAAAATTTACAATTCGTTATATAATAACTTAAATGCTTACTTTGGTAAGCTGATTAATGGTGATAGCTCGAATATATCTAAGATAAAATTAGGAAAGATTATATATTTGATAAAATAAAAAATAAAATGAAAATAACAAACAATTATAAAAGGAAAGATAAAATTAATAAAGATATGTATAAAGAACTTACTAAATTAAAGGATAACTATATAATAACAACTATTGATAAAGCTAGTAATAACTTTGTCTTCATATGCAAAAAGCTTTATTACGATATACTAATGAAAGAGGTTAATTTTAATGATTTAAATGTAAATCCAGCATATGAATGTAGTGGGTTGAGTTTAGAAACAATTATTACAAGTCATTGTTCTATAATAGATAAAAAGGGTATAAAGGTTGAATTAGATAATAAAACTATACCTGTATTATATTGGAATCTAAAATTACATAAAAATCCAATTAAACCTAGGTTCATATGTAGTGCGTTTAGATGTACATTAAAACCACTTTCTGTTAACATGAATAAAATACTTAAAGTAATTAAAGCA
The DNA here is from genome assembly GCA_012934845.2 of Pomphorhynchus laevis. Classification (NCBI taxonomy): domain Eukaryota; kingdom Metazoa; phylum Acanthocephala; class Palaeacanthocephala; order Echinorhynchida; family Pomphorhynchidae; genus Pomphorhynchus; species Pomphorhynchus laevis. Next base: position 44,176 of record WNNJ02000467.1, read on the forward strand.
CACTTCAAAAAATATTGTAGGGTAATAGAAACTGGTATAAATATTTATATTTATTTATTTCAAAATATGGTAATTTATTTTTTCAAAATTAAGACTTTTATGACATTATCATTGCATTATTTAATCAATTTTCAACAACATTTTTTTTATTTTTTTAAACAACAATTATAGTTAAATATTATGTCTTTTCTATATTGACAACAAAACTGAATGACAACAACAATTTCTTGACAAGAAAAAACAAATAATATACAAAATTTTTCTTGTCAACCACTGGTCCGGGTGTCGGGTGGTGGAGGCAGAGCACGAACCTAACGACTCCAGAGACGCGATCCTGGACGACAGACCAGAGTTCTATTTCAGATAGCACAAGGCGGTCTGCGGCCGGTTTCGAGATTTGATCTCTCCACCGGTATCGAGGTCTACCTCGAAGTCTCTTTCTAGAAAGTCCGTCCTTGAAAACCCTCCAAAAAGGCGATCCCTAGACATCCTCAGGACGTGCCCTAGCCACCTAAACTGACTTTCTTCGATGTGGATAAGCAGCGACTTTACTCCGAGTCCATCCCGGATGACCGAATTCCTAACCTTATCTCTAAGGCTAAGACCGGCCATACCGCGAAGGAGTCTCATTTCGGTCGCCTGTAACCGAGATATTATCCTTTCGGTCAAACCCAGAGTTAATGATCATAGGTTAAGATAGTAACGAAGATTGAGTGGTAAACAGAAAGCTTTGACCGAAGACTCAACTCCCGCTTCCCAACGACATACCTGTACAAAGAACGCATTGCTGCGTAAGCTGCACAAATCCGCTTCTCAATCTCCTTGATGTTCCTGCCGTCCTTAAGAACAATACCCCAAGATACTTGTAATCCTGCACATCAGGAAGAACCTTTTGTTCAGTCCGGATTGACATTGGCACATGAATCCATGAGGAACACATAGAGACAGTCTTGTAGGTACTAACCAGCATCCCTGCCGCTTGGCATTCCATCGTGAATCGTTATACTAGGCATTTTTAGTCCTCAGAACAAGAAACTAACAAATCAACGTCATCAGCAAAAAGCAGAGATTTTATCCTTATGGAACCGAACTGAAGATCGACATCCCTCAGAGCAGTTGATATCGACATTTTGTTCATGTTAACAAGGAACAAAAGTGTAGATAATGTGCAACCGTTACGAAGTCTAACGTCTACTTGAAATGGTTCAGACTTTCTACCTACTAAGCGAACACAACTCAAGCTTTGGTTATACAGAGATGCCACAGCTACCAGAAGATAGTTTGCTACTCCATACTTCCTTATTACCCCCACAACCTTTCCCCGGAATTCAGGCGAACGCCATCTCCAAAACTACAACCACATGTAGACCGTTTGAGCAAACTTTCAAGACCATTTAAGGATAGTAGAGAGAGTAATGGGCTGACCAGGCTTGCCTAGCATCCGATCATGTCATCGAAGCTTTCTAACTACAAGGTAGTGATCGATTGACTGCTCAGACTCTCTTCTTACACGAGTGTCTAGAACATAAACGTCGCAGATCAGATGAAACGATTACAAAATTGATCATGGATCTTTGACTGAGAGAATCCTGATGCCAACGTGATCTATAGATCTCCTTGTATTCAAACATGGTGTTGGTTATGCACAAATTGTTAGGAGAGCGAAATTTCAATAATTCAACACGACTTGCATTCAGATTGGAGAATACGTTTCTCTCCAACACTCCATTCCGAGTTCTACTGTAGCAACGATATTGAGCATTGAAGTAATTCAATAAAACAAGGGAATCTCCCATAGGACTACTATCAAGCAAATCCTTAAGATCTTCCATGAAGACTGCGTATTGCGAGATAATGGTGTTAGCATACGCACACACAACAGTTATCCCTATTCCCTCTTTGACTGAATGTATCATAGACGCCAGTTTTTCGTTATTTGAGTTAAACCTGTCTACCACGAACGACAACCGAGTACTTGTAAGTATTCGTACACCCGCTGCCGTCACGTTTTGTCATTAACTCCCGAAATATTCAAGGTACAACCTTGATCCAAAAGTTTAGTTCAAGAACATGGGAGAGAAGTCACTCTGACTATTTCTAGAACGAAGCGAGCCATATTTCTAACTAATTATGGTTCCTTCGACAATGAGAACTCTTCCGGTCAGTGTTGAGCTTACCATTGTTCTTTGCATTTGATTTATATTTTATAAATTTGTTGCTTGTCATTTTCATTGTTTTAATTTGTTTGGCTACCTCCAGTTCCCAATATCCTATACTGATTGAAAAGGGTTGCACGAAGAGTTGATTTTAATTTTCGGGGATGGTTCGCCAAAAAAACAATCTCTTGTTTTTTTTTATGTATCTCTAAAAAATAGGTCTACAATTTCGAATATCCATATTGTTTATTGTTGCTCTAATAATTGTTTTTGTGTAATATTTAATACCTTTAAATTTATTATAATAAAAATAAAAGATTTTTTCAAAACTTAAAGCATAACAACTATAACTAAAATAAAATAAATACAGTCCATTAGAAATATAGTGATGGTTCTCCTGCCTATTCTGCGAAACAAGTCGCGTTTTCTCGTTTCACCGCAGCTCTAATTCGCTACATGAGGAAACTCATTGTTCGTTTATCTCCGGTCGACCAAACTAATTTTTTTTCTCAGAAGCTACAAAAAGACGCTGCGTTGGTTCCAACTGCTCACAGCGTTTTGATGGTAGGAACAAGCTTGTACTGCCACTCATCTAAGCCCATGTATTTGTACGCTTCACAAGTTCAGCATGATCAGCAACGGAACTTGCAGAATGTACTTAATGCGCTATGTGACTGGCTGCGAGAGTGTTCAAGCATATAAAGTCCCAAACAACACTTATCCCTCCTCTTACGGCAGCATGAAGCCCCGTGAGGCTTTTGCCGTTGTCTCTAATCAAACCGACAGGTTCCAGTCTACATGGAATTCCTGCGGAAACTAGGTCATTCTCACAATTTTATTGACCTCTGAATTGCGTACATTTCTGTCTTTTGTTTTGTCGCAGTCTAGCGCATAGGTGCTGTTTTTCCGGATCGCTTCTCGGCATATACACATCATATACATGATGTGGTTGCGCACCAGTAACACCAAGTCTGAGTGCAACTGCGTTGGACAATGATTTGTCATTGTCATTGCTATCGGTAATGCTTTGAGAAAATCCTTAGACTATTTTGAAGCGGTAGCAATGAGGCGAGCACGAGATACCGGACTAGTTGCTTTGCCGACAAGGCTTTGATGACACTTATCATAATAGTCTCCCATCCATCGTTTTTGAAGGATTTGCCCCGATGGGATGGTTGCCTGAAATTCAGCGTGCCATTAACCTCTAGCTTTTTATAATTACAGGATAAATAAATTGTTATTTTAGTCAATAAAATAAAATACTAATTCGCAAATTGCTTTGCAAAATGTTGTATAATATTCATATAAAATTCTTTATTTATTAAACTCTTATTTCATTAAAAGTAAAAAATTGAATTAAAAACAATTTAAGTATAAAATCTAGATGTAGAAACGAAGTATAATTAAATTAATAAATTTGTATCTCTAATAAAATAAATTCTGTTAATTTGTATCTCTAACAAAATTTTAGAATTCACAAAGTGATTTGCCTAAAATGCAAAATATTTTATTAATGATAAACTCATTAAAAATTAAAATTCTAGAAGATTTTCCGGTTGTGAAATAAACATCAAAGACTACTTTGGCCTGGATAAATTGACTTACATGTAAGTTTTGTACATCATACAACAAAAGCAGTTTAACCTTTTTCAAACGTTAACTTATAGCAATGATTACTAAAATTCATTGAAATTTTATTCTTTAAGAATGTAATTTTTTAAATAAATGTGAAGCATTTGTATATTCTATAAATAAAAATAATTTAGTAATAATAATTTTGCTAATGTTATCGAAGATTATCCCATATGTTTTCACATTTACCAAAATGAAATGATAGATTGACATTGAAAGACGATAATAATCTGAAATTTAAATAAAGCAGTTGCTTTTGATTCCCGATTAAACGTTTCGAGAAATATCTGAATTTCCATATTCTCCCATTTCACCCATTTGGCTGCTTAAAAATATCAACTTTATGATTTTATTAAAAGCTTTACTTCGTAACTTAATATTTATGTATAAATTAAACAAAATGCAAACTTCGTTAAAGTTAAAGCATTAACACATTTGAATTAATTAAATTGTTTAATTAATTATTACAGCAACTTAATATTAAGTTAATATTAATATTAGTATTAATATAGCCTTCTTTATAAATAAAGAAGGTTTTTTATAAAAAGGCTGGATTGCAACTTCCTTTATCGTTTATTACAATTTAATTTATTGTAGTTTAAAAAATGTTTCCGTTTTGTAATCAGAAAATTGGAATCAGTATCGTTGACCGACTGGGAGTTGCTTCACGGGACTACCGGAGCTACTACTATGTAAGATGCATTATTAAATTTTGCCACTTTCTAATTAAATGTTCCTGCCTTGTACAATTTCTTTTATCTTGACCTACTTTTATTAATTGATGAATTTATTTTTATTTTATATACTCACATTTGCTTATGAGTTAAAATTTATTGAATCCACTTCAGTAATCAAAACGATATTTATGAACAATTGGGATTTGGTTTTGAGTCAGGTTATTGATATGTTATAACGTGAATATATTTCATGTATCGATGGTTGCATTCACTTTATCTTACATTAATGTTAAATAAAGCTCACATTTAAATATAAAATATGCAATTTGTACAAGTCGCGGTCTTACAAAAGCAATATGCTAATTTATATTGTAGTGATTAACTCAGCATCTGCATTATGTAGTTAAACATATTTTATTTTTAAAATATATTAAATATTTTATTCTACTTTTGTTTTTAATCTAATCTTCCTGCACAATTTATTTAATCTCGCGCTGCATTTATCAATTGATGAACTTATTTTGATTATATATACTATATAATATTTTATATAGTTTATTATATATTCTTACGCTTGCTTATTCATGTGCTAAAATTTATTGAATCTATTCTAGTAATCAAACGATATTTATAAACAATTAGAAATTGTATTTTGGGTCACGTTATTAATATGTTATGGCGTGAATATACTTTATGATGATGTTATTCACTTTATCTTACATTAATGTTAAATAAACCCCATTTTATTACAAAATACACAATTTTCACAAGTTGTAGTTTTACAAAGATCGTAAAAAAACGTTACCGTTTAAACTGTGAGTTTTGCAGAATGAATATGTTAGACACAATATATAAATAATATATAATATTTATTATAATACGCTTAAAACATGTTTCAAACAATACAACGCATATAACGGAGCAATCAAAACATGATAAGAAAAGAACGTTACCGTTATAAAGAACGTTACCGTTTAAAATAACGTTACCGTTTAAAATAACGTTACCGTTTAAAAGAACGTTACCGTTTAAAAGAACGTTACCGTTTAAAAGAACGTTACCGTTTAAAAGAACGTTACCGTTTAAAAGAACATTACCATTTAAAAGAACGTTACCATTTAAAAGAACGTTACCGTCTACAAAAAGGCCGCCGACCCTGACGTGCCAGGAAAAGGCAAAGAATAAGAATAAGAGATATAATATATATTATAATTCGCTTAAAGCATGTTTCAAACAATACAATGTATATATTGGAGCAATCAAAACATGATTTAGCTGCTATTCATAAGATTAGACAGGATTACATCTATCTAGCAATTCGTTCAAGGATCTATATGTACTAGAAACATCAGTTTGCAATATTAGAAAATTGTAGATCAACAAAAAAGGATCAAAAACATATATAATTAATTCAATTACAAAGTGGAGGACATTCTACATATCTAAATACCTTTACAATTTAATAAAAAGTTATAAATGGTCATTCAGTACGTCAAAAATAAAAGAGTTGCATTTCTTAAATATCAAATGTTAAATTCGATTTATCGCTTATATTAAAAAATTAATTAGAAATTTGAAATCTAATAAAATAAATTAACATTAAATAATTTAATATAAATTTTTTTCATAACAAAATAATTATATTTAAAGTAATTACTATTATGCTTGCATAAAATATAAAGAAGACATTATATTTGCTTTATAAAACTTGCTTAATATATTTCTTCCAGTTAACACTCTACTATTATGTGGTTGAGTAAATGTTTTTAAATGTAAACTTAGTCGACAGTAAGAAAAGTTGCCGACTGAGAGCAATCTGCATTGTTTTATTTTCTATTATTTGAAATATTATTTTTCTAATAATTGTCTTTAATTTATGTCAAGATCGATTCTGCGTTCAAATGTCTCATCCATGAATTTTCTCTATCGTCAAAAAACTCCTTACCTTGTACATCTGTAAACAAACATATAATCCGTAAACCTTTGTTATATCCTTTAAATTATAGTTCACTTTCTGGCAACATAATTGAAGAATTAAATTTTGCAATATTTAAATTTATTATCTATTAAATCTAATTAGATAAATTTATTATCTATTTAAGATATTTATTATCTTAAATTTATTAAATATTATCTTTATTATATGTCTAGATCGATTCTTCGTTCAAATGTTACATCCATGGATTTTCTCTATCGCGTTAATGCTCCTAACCTTACTTATCTGTAAATAAGCACATTATCAGTAAACCATTATTATATGCTTTAAATTATAGTTCACTTTCTGGCAACATAATTGATGAATTGAATTTCGCAATATTTAAATTTATTCCCAATGTCCAATATTTGTAAGTACAAATTTTTAAATACGTGGTGTTTTAAATATTAAATTAAAAAATGATTTTTATAAATACAACACTCGCTTATCAAAAAAGTCTCGCTTTTTATAAAATCCCAAAAAATCTAACTACGATTAGAGATGGTAACAACTTATTTACCAAGATTTTAAGCTATTATGAACTGGATATTATACAGCTTTGATTTAAAAGATCGTTTTTGACATTTTGAATCAGATAGAAAGTGTAATCTGAATGTTCAGTTTAGGATTATAGAATTTTTATTAAAATTTCATTTTAATAAAAATTTAATCTCAGGCTTTTTAATGTTTTTATTTCGTTTTAATTTGAGTTTATTATGCTTTGAACAGCATTAGAATAATTATTTAATTTAGGATTGCTCTTTATCAAAATATCTATGATGCAATAAATAGAAAGTCGAATATGATATGTCACATTCTGTATTTACTTTTATATACGGTTTTAATCTGTTGAATATCAAGTTTTTCGTATTCTTAAATTAACGTGTCTTAGAGTTTAAATAGTGTTCGAACTGATATAATTTAAACCTTATCTATTATTGGAATATAATTTTGCACGGACATTGATTGTTTAAAATACTCTGAAGTGTTTAAACATATAAATTATCAACATTTTGTTTATGTATTCAATGTATTTGTTTTTGTGTAGAAACTTATCATTCAATCGGATAGTGACGATAACCAGAGCACACCTGCCTGAAACATATAACTTAAAATCTTTGTAAGTTTGCAGTTTTTAAGTTAGATTTATTCACAATTTATTGCTATTTGTTTATGTATTTTCATTTTCTGTATTTGTTTCGGACTAACTGGATTCAAGTATACTAACGAAAGTTTACGTATCGCCAAAATATGACGTTCAGATAATTGAACGATCATAATTGCTCGTTGACGTTAAATTTGGTTAACGTTATATATGTAGCCAATTCTATATAATGTCAATTTAGAATATATTTATGCTACGTTGTTTAGGTAGATTAAAATATACTTCCGATCTTTGTATACGATTATCGATCTTTATATACATTGATCTCAATCTTTATAAAGAAAGATGTGGAGCTGAAACAAAAAAGTGGAAAATAAAATTTCCCCATTTTTGATCCAGCTATAAAAATTCTTAATCAATAATGGTCATTATCAACTATTTACAGTTGATCTTTATATCCCAATGAAATAATGCTGATCTTTATAGTCAATATCTAGATACGAATGAAATGCGTATGCGCACGGAATAAAGCAGCGAGTAATTCATCCACGGAAGAAAGCACGACACTCCATGGAATAACCAGTGCGGTTCTTTGATAATTGCATTCATATCGAATGTAATTCGACATGAATTGTATTCATGCTACCTTATTTAATTTTGATAAAAATACGCTTCCCACACCAAATACCTCCTTAGAGTAGAAGATCATAATCAATTAATATATTATTGAAATAAAGTTTCCATTGATGTTTTGTAATATAAACATCAATTGAACTCTTTATTAAATATTTACAAACGATCACATACACAAAACGAGCTAATATCATATTTAAAAGTGTTATTGGGATTGATTGAAGGCGGATCTTTTAGCATCACCAGCTAATTTATTGTTCTAATTCAATAGATAAAGTCGATATCCCTATTGCGAATTCACACAGCTTGTCGGCTGGAAGGTAAGAGCTATTAGAGTCTACTCCAGACGGACCATCAGATCCGCGTTTTGTTTTATCGTTGTTATAATTTCCTCTGGCGTTAAATCATAAAATCGTGAGGCATTATGTTCCACGCATCCGTCCATCCTCTTCACAAGCAACATGCTGACAGAAGCCGACGTGTTAATAGGATGAAGCTCTCTTTGCTTCTGAAACACGGTAATACAATCAATTTCAGTTCCCAATGACAATATTCCACCATCATACCGTTGTTTTAATAATCACGATGCTTTGCAGATTTTTCTAAATTTTATAAGGTTTAAAGGCTTCTTTATATTTGATTTACGACTTGTTGATAGTAATAATTATTAATTACCAAAGTAGCAATTATTACTACTCACTGTTTAAACTTACCTATTATAAATAAAAACGAGTAGTATGTGCGTATTTAAAATGAATATTCACTCCAAATTAATAGTTTATCGATTTCAAATGATTACAGGGATTTAAGAGGCAACGGAATTCAGTTAATTTCATATTTCATCTATCTACTTAACAAGTCTACGGATTATCTGTAAGTCAAAGAAACGTATACACGAAATATGATTTAAATAAATTTTATCTTTCAAATGTTGTTTGAATTACCGTTTACATTAAACAATTATTCACTCTGTGAAATATGCACAAATTAGGATTTCTTTATTCAGTGCTGAGAATCAATCTGGATTTGTTCGCTACAATTGACTAGTTAAATCCATCTAAAAGTAACGTTCTTTTTAGATTATGCTCAACTCGCCAATCATTTTATTAACTTTATAATCTTTCAGAAAGCAACAATTGACTTCACAAAGTATATTCTTAAATCAAACACTAACTACGAAAATAGCTTTTTTAAGTGTACGATACGGATAAGATATATTCCAGTAATTGCAACTAAGTTGATGATCTATTTGTTCGTCCTAGAATACGATATTTCTAAAATATGTAATAACAGAATCACATTTTCTAAAATCATATAACTTTGCTTGAACATCTTTCACCTTTATTATATTTTTGCTATCAACATCCTGTGGCATGTGCTGACTATATCACAAATCTGATTTTTGTCCCTTGTGTACGTATTTGCGCTAAAATATTAGTCGATTCTTAAAGAGACTGACAATTAAATTACCAGCTTGCAATATTATCATCATCAACACAACGAAATCACTGGTCATTATGATTTTTAATAGCCATCAATGTTTGTGTTTAAGTTGTGACGTCCTTCAATATGCAATTGAAATAAAAAGAGAACAAAAATGTATCCCAATCTCATAAGATTTACTGTAAAATCATATCTTTGTTTTCATTTCCAACTGCAATACACAATATTTTTATTCAAAATACAACATATATTTGAACATACTATGAAACAATATCTTCTTTACTTTTTTGTTAAATGGAAACACTTAATTTAAATAAGTTTAAAGTTAATTTAATTTATCGCCTATATATATCGATGACAAGTTCGCATGTTAATACTACTTTATTACATATATTTTCTCTAATCAATTTGGTATTTTTAATGTTCGTTCACCATTGTGTTAATTTTGTTAAATGGTTAATCTTTCTATAGTAAAAACACTTATTTTCAAAGCAATATAATTGAAAATTACAATCCGACCGAAAGCCAATTTGCCGATTATCTGGACAATTTGATAACAAGAAAATCATTGTAAGTAATTCATGGACATAAAGTTTTATTCGATTGAAAATAAAATATTTATAATAACGTCTTGACAAATTTTCAACATAAAAGACTATGCTAGTAGAAGAATTGCATTTTCCAAAATCGTGTATTTTGGAAAATATATTATATTTTATATTATGTATGTTATATAATATATGTATTCCCTTTGATCACTTTTATTATCTTTTTGCAATCAACATCTTGAGTGCGTGCTTATTAAATCGACTGATTTATGGTTTTTTGGTACATATTTAATCCAAATGAATTCACTTATAAAATACTTGTTTAATTAATTATTAATTATAAGTAATAACTTAGTATTTGTAATTAATTAGAAATTCTTTCACATATTATGCCTTACTAGTTATCATTTGAATAATTTTTATTTTTCTTATGAAACAAAAAATTTGAAAGATAAAAATCAAAATTTCTTGATATTTTTCTAAAGAAATAATTTTTCAATAAATCAAAGATTAATTAACGACTGTGAATGGTTAAGTTGTATAATAGACAGTTATATTGCGAACGGGAGATAGCGGAACAATCAAAATCACTCCGATGACTCTAACGGCAGATTGAACAATGGACGAAAAGTAGAAAGAGAGTCTCGGAAACCTGTTTCGTTACAGCAGCAATGCTGGATCATCAAATAATTTCGGAAACGGAAGATAGCCGAACAAACAAATCAAGACAATGGAAATTTCAAGCAACAAATTTACAAAACATAAATCAAGTGCGAAGAACAATAGTCAACTCACCACTGACCGGAGGAGTTTTCATTGTCGGTGCCGTCTGACCAGGCAGTTGTACGGGGACAGTGCAAGAGGCATCAACATCCGAAGCGGACTAGCCTTCATGTAGGAACGAGAAATGTCATCTCTCAGTTGGGAAAGGAATCAGAATTAGTTAAAAAGATGGTTCGCTTCGGTCTAGAAATAGTCGGAGTGACTTCTCTTCACTATTCTGGAACTGAAACTAAACTTTTGATTCAAGGTTGGACCTTGAATTATTCGGGAGTTACCAACAGAAACGACGACACGCGGGTGTAAGGATACTTACAAGTTCCCGGTTGTCGTTCGTGGTAGAGAGGTTTAACCCAGTAAACGAAATGTTGCCGTCTCTGAGACATTTAGTCAAAGAGAAAAGGGGGATAACCGTTGTGTGTGCGTATGCTCCCAACATTATCTCGGAATACGCAACCTTAGTCGAAGATCTTCAGGCTCTGCTTGAAAGTACTCCGGTTGTAGATACACTCGTTCTATTGGGTGACTTCAATGCTCACGTTGGTAGAGACAGTAGCACATGGAAGGAAGTGTTTGGGCGGAACGCACTCTCTGATCTGAATGCGAGTGGTATTGAATTATTGCACTTTTGGTTTCGTAACAATTTGCGCATAACCAACACCATATTTGAGCATAAGGAGATCCATAGATGCACATGGCATCATGATTCTCTCAATCAAAGATCAATGATCGATTTTGTAATCGTTCATCTGATCTGCGACGTTATGTTCTATACACTCGTGTGAAGAGAGCGGCTGATCTGTCAAAGGATCACTACCTTGTAGTTAGTAAACTTCGATGGCCGGATCCGATGCTAGACAAGCCTGGTAAACTCAAACGTTGTGTGAGGGAGTGCTAAGAACGTCTAGCAGATGTTTCTGTCAAAGAGAAGATGTTTCTGTCTTCTCTTTGTGAAGAAAGGAGCTGAGTTGTAAAGAGAGGTATATTTAGGAATAGCATTGTCATTAAATTCGTTTTCCTTGATGTGCAAGAATCTATTCCGAAACACTTCGATTCTTTTAAAATGGATGTCGGCTGCAATGCGATTTTGCTCAACGACCAGAGCATTCCCGAACAGTCCATCTAGCAAGGGTCTGATCATCCTTACCGAAGCTTCATACGCAAAAGTCGACCCACAGTCTGGAAGTTCTATCCAAAGTCCACCAAAACCGATGGGATGCTCAAAGTTACGCCAATATCGGTCCATGTTGCTGATTCCCGTAATTACCGGCATTATGTCGTTCATAACAATATCACGAATGCTTTCACAATATGCTGTATTCACAGGATAGGTTCGTTGAATTAAATTCCATCTGAATTTTAAAAATTGGATGAGTGCTGAGTAGGCAATTTGGGGGCTTTCGCGGGCAACCTTAATGAGGTCAAGTATGATTACAGTCCAATCTTCAACCTTCGATCTAACAAAGTCCTCAACTAAATCAATAGTCTTAACCGCTGAACAAAGAACACGCAAGCTATCACATACAACTTTCAGACCTGACTGAGCAAAAATATTAGACGCTTAAAAATGGTTACTAACATGTACCAGTAACCGACATTTCTCAGGGTTTACATATAAACCGTATTTGGGGCCAATTGTTCAGATGAGATTTTACATTTTAAGCAACTCATGATCCTAACCAACACAATGAGCTTCGTCGGCAAGACAACGTTGCTATACTCCAGTGAATTAATTTTTTAATCGCATTATGAGTGGTAATGTCGTTACCGCAAAGGCTATCATGGCAAGTAGATCGCTCTGTGTAAATCCTTCTTTGGAATACATTGTTTCACCGTTTATCTTTTGGACAGTATCACTTTCATAAAAATTTCAAAGGACTGTAGTTAACGAAGGGCAAACTATACCCATATTAGTCAATGCAACTTTCCGATTTATCCTATTGAATTCGTTGCTAGCATCTAGTTGTAGACACAGCTAAATGCATTCTCTAAATACAACTCCCTAACAGAAGAATAGCCGTTTCCACTCCGCATCTTTGGCCAGCACATAATTGAACAACGAACGCAACATCTTAAATGTCCGCCGAGATCCTACGAGCTAGTATCTCACTAATTATACGACGAGGAACATTGCTAATCCCAATCAGTCGAATTCCGGGAGTTTTATCGATTGGAACAAGACGGCAAACTTAAAAGCCATCAAGATCATTCGGACGTAATTCAGTTGTCGCAACCAAAATCGGCAAATTAGCAAGACTCTTAGCTAATCGATTCGAGCACTGGCCAAATGACTCAAGCATTGCGCGCTAATGCTACTGCTCTTAATTTATATCGTGAAGATGATCTTAGACTGTGCTATATATTTTATTTTTTTAGTAATCCAGGTAGCCTCATTCTTAATAAAACCAATATTGATTATAAAGAAGGTGTATATCTAGATATGAACATTAAATTAACATTAACTAAAACTACTATTAATTTATATCGTAAAGATGACATATTTAAATTTATAAGAAACATATTTTTGCATGAGCATTCATGCATACCATATAATATAAAATATAATACATTAAATAATGAAATTTTAAGAATTGCAACAATTTGTAACGATAATGACTTTCTTTTGAATCATTTAAATAATTTAATAGATGCATATTTTAAACTAGGTTACTATAAAAATAACATCAAGCAGAAAATAGTAAAATATATAAATCAACACAATAATATTTAAAATAGATGTAATATCATTAGCGGAAAATTTTTATAGATGGATAATAAATAATATACTTTGTATTAGAATAAGATACTATAAATAATTATAAACGTTTAGCAATTTATATCTCTTTAATCGTAAGTTACTATCATAGAGGTTGATGTTCGCTCAATAAGTTAATACAATATAATGCATTAAATAATGAAATTTTAAGAATTGCTATAATATGTTATGATACCGGCTTTCCTCAATATTGATGATAATGAAGGTATATATCTAGATATGAACATTAAATTAACATCAATTAAAACTACTTTTAATTTATATCTCACAAAAAAAACTCAAAACTTAAATATTTTTTAAATTTAGAAATATCACAATATACTAAGGAAACTGATCTGAATTGTGAAAATAATGTTGATTACTAAATTTTATATATCAAAATAATTACTTTATATTTAATTTACTAAAGGTATAAGTTTAAATAATTTGAAAAATCTTTAAAATATAATCAAAAGTGAATTATTTTTCTCTAAGTGTTTTTACTTAGCAAAATTATTTTTCGCTAAGTCTTCATTTAAAGATGTACGCGATTTAATTTCTTGATTATTATATACAAATACATATATTAGTTCACTGGTATTTAGATATTTTTCGTTTTACAATAATGCCTTAAAATTGCCAATATTAAACTCTTTTAAATAATTTTTTAAATTTTAGGTTTCTATTTTATGTTTGTCTTTAATGTGTATAGCATTTGAAATTATTTATCTCTTGTAGGCAAACAGATTATAATCTTAGTTTACTGATGTTTGATATTATTAAGCATTCTGGATTACCTCATGTGCTGTAAGTACGTTTTATTCAATATTTATTGCAAAGCATATACAACAACTTCAAGTTTAGAAATGATCCTTTCCAATAGTGTTTATCTTAACTTTCTGTATTTTTACATAGAAAGTAAAGTTACTTTCTATGACTATAGAAATTGCCTTATTTTTGCCTTATTATTTAAGGCAATAAAAATAAGAAATGAATACATTTTAATGAATGAATTACCTAAAATATAGGTAATTAATGAATTAACTATATTAATTACCATAAATATATAACGAATATATTTATTTTATTTCTTAGCAATACTGATCCAAATTTTAATTTTTTAATTAAAAAATTCGCTCTTCTTGATACATCCAATCTGACTATATTCGTTTATTTTAAAGTTTGATTATATAAATATCAAGTGAGTTCTAAATAATGTAATCTTAAACGGTATTTATTCCATTCGTTTCATTCTGTTACTGGTATCATGACAATATTTTTTATCATAAATTTAATACAATTTTGCTAGTATTCATTTGCTAGTTCATTTACTCGCAAATGAATTAAAATTAAAAATTAAATTTTTAATACACGATACTCTTGATAACGATTTTACCCTTTCAACAATGTATTCCTGAATATCTGTCATTTCTTTTGATTAAATCACTCTACTTATGTTTATACATTGCATGAAGATAATATTATATAATATTATATAAATATAATATAATATTATATTTACACGAAATATATTTTTGCATGAGCGTTCTTGTATACGATTTTCATAAACTTTTTTAATTCATAAACAGAATATTATTCAAATATCATTCAAATATTATTACTTTTAGTCATTTTGAGATAAATAAACATTTATATAAATCGCTGAAAACCTTTGATAGCAAAACTCATTTTGATGAAAATTCAAATAAAAATTTAAAGTTTAGTAAACACATACCTGAAACGAACACATAAGGCTCTCATCCACACTCATCATAGCACCAGTATTATCGAATTCTCCACAATAGTTTGGAGCAGAGAATAGCGTAACCAGTTGACGTTTAGCAAAAAATTCATAGCCATCTTCAACAACTTGATGTGCTCTACAAATTAAATCTAAATCATGCTTATTTAGAAATCTTGAAACGATTTCAGCTCCGAAAGTAAATGACACCCCTCTATCGTTTTCGAGAATGTTGATAATATACTTTCTTGTATACATTATTGATAATATTAAATTAATATAATATTATAATATTTAATATTATTAAATATTAAATATTATTATTTATATATTATATAAATATAATATAATATTATATTTACACGAAATGTATTTTTGCATGAGTATACGATATTAATAGATTAATATTAATCGATTTAAATTATTTATGAATAGCAGGCGTATAGCAAGTGCGTGATATTATTTCCTCTACTGACATGTCTCTATTGACCTATGCACTTTGGTTTCCTTGAAGTAATATGACTTCTGTTCGAAATACAAACTTCGTTATTCTTCATCAGCTAAACATTATAGTTGATTGTAAATAAATAATATACTCCGCGTTAGAATGAGTTATTAATCTGGATAATCAAATTCCACCCGAGTTAATTTTGTTAGATCTTCATCTCGAGAATTGCTAATTTTGTATTATTTTTATTTAAAACTGCTCTCCGGCATGTTAATGATATGTAACTCTAACGTTAGAGAGTTATCTCTCTAACTTCTTAATTTTCTAAACAGATTTGAGCGTCTGGAACTTCAAACAAATTGATAACTGTCAAACGATGATTAAATCACCGAAGACTAGGAAAATATATCTGATCAGAGTTTAGACAACTAAAAATTATTATTTTTAAATATAACCGTAATACATTGTGGATAAACGGAAATCCATAGATATAAAGTGTGCAGCAAAATTAAATTTTTGGTCCACAAAAAGTTTGGGAAAAATTCTGTGATAATCTTTTCTTGAAATCTACAGATTTCGATTTCCAGTTGTAAAACTTTAACACTTAATTCTATTATTTTAGTTCTTATCTTTATCTTAAGCCAACATCGTTTTATAACTTTTATTCATTCCATATTATTTAAAAATTGCATTTCTCAAATGCAGATGGATATTTCTGTGAGTTCACATAGTTGCAAAGATATTTGTAGCGATTGACTAACAGATTTTCTCCAGAATTTTAGAAGTGATTATTTTAAATACTCCCTTAGTTATTTTGAGTATTTGTAGATTTCAAGAAAAGATTATCACAGAATTTTTCCCAAAATTTAATTTTATTGCACACGTTATATCTATGGATTTCCGTTTATCCACAATGTATTACGGTTGTAAAAAGCAGCTCTAATAGAACAATTTAAACTTATTTTTTATCTTTACGTAGTTCTTCTCTAATTATTGATTTTGTGATTGATAACTTTTGTCAAGCAGCGTATAAATATCATGTACTTTGGTTGTCGAAGCAGGAAATTAAATGTAAATAACTCTGTTGCTTAAGAATACTCTAGTTAAAGCTAGATTTTCAAACGTTTAAATTGTTAATATTATCAAAATGATATATCGTTTTGTTCAAACATTTCCAGTTTAGTTTTTTAATCAGTTACTTTTAACTTGAATTTAAGGCAAAGAATGGCATTATTATGCCTGCAAAGCGTAATTCCTTTTGACATTATTTTTTGTTTTGAATCAGAATTTGTATAATTTGGAATTTAAAACATTAAATTTCAGAAATTTACTAACAATTTCTTTAAATCAAACAATGATCATACTATTTGTGAATATTAAATCTGGTTTTACTAAAATATAAGAAGAAATAATATTTAATATTTTATAGAGGTTATCTTTACGTTACTATTTTTGTATTATAAAAAATATTTTTTTTGGATTATAACTTTTTAAAAGTTATAAGTGTTCAAATTAATTACAATAAGCCACTGACGAATCCATAACGCGGCGAAAGCTTTGGCAATATATAACAACTAACTCAGCCTTTGATCGGGTTAACTTTTACATTTTAATAACATGAAGCTGAGATATAAGCGGATATTTAATTCTATTACTTTTGGATTATTACACTTTACTTTAAAAACTATTAGTCAAGATTGGCTAAACATGCATGTCATTGTGTATATTTAAGCTGAAGTAATCGTGGTATTACATTAAGGTGTCTCCATTCAATGTGTGTTCCTGGAAAACAGTTTGAGCTTTTAGCTTGCAACGAAAGCATCGGGTTAGACTTGTGCAATTCTAAAATTATTTTATATACAAAATTATTGATGTGTTTTAGTTAAATAGAATTCATTATGTGCTAAATTAATTTTGAAAACAACGGTTTCTAACTGACTCTATTATTTTTTAATTAGTATTTTTTAAGATCATAAAATATGATAATTTACACTTTATTTTGTTATTTAGTATAAAATATCAATTTCTAATTTACAAATTTATATATAATACGAAGAATGTAAAATAATATTCAGCATAATAGTTTATTTTTAACTTTGTATCATTGTATATAAATGAAAAAATAACAATTTTTAAATTCATATTTTAAAAGGAATGAAAACTACACTTTCTGAACAAAGTGTTGCGTCTTTTGAGAGCTTCACGTAGACTACTGTCAAACCACGAAGGCTTCTTATTAGCAGTTTTACGTATTATAATCTACGCGAAGCAAAATAATCAGATATCGAATTAGTAAATCTCGAATGAAATGCCAACGTTTCTGGCTTCCAATATCACCACACTCAAATTTCAACGAGGACACAAACTGTTGTAACATCTCAACATCAACATGATGACATGATATCTTCGTCAATGCAGGTTCGCCATCGATTGCAAGAATATCTGAAGCTATAGTCAGCTTAAACACCAAAACACACTGATTACTTCCTCCTATTGGAGGATTACAGGATAGGTCACATATCTGACCATCTCTTTGAGAAAATACAAGATCAAGTATAGAACGTACTATATCAGTGCCAAATCTAGTAGGAGCAGATACATGCTGAATGAGTAATTGATTACATCCCAAGAACTCCCATAGGTTCTTATCCTCACGGAAACAGTGACCAATAATACTGTTGCCATCTTGATCAATCACCAGGGCCGGTAGATTAAAATCACCAACTAAGATGAACAAGTGATCACGCCTACTACAAGCTCTAGTTAAAATATGCATCAGCTCATCATCTAAAATGGCTGATTTGGTTGTTTGATAAAGAACACCCAATGAAACGTGGAGGCTATTTATAACAAGATCAACTATTAAGCACTCACAAGTTCCTTCTCCATTTGAGTATCTTACTGTATTGCTCATAACGTTCCTATCCTGAACATAAAGTGCTACTCCACCACCCCTCTTAGGAGGGCATCTATCTGAACGTAATAATTGATAACCTGAAATAGATACTACGTTATCAAGAGTGACATCGTGTAAACACGTCTCAGAAATAGCCAACACGTCTGTATGCATATAATGCGTCCAAACTCTAGCTTCCCTCATCATGCTTCTTTCCTCCATGGAATAATAAGGACAAACACGAACTTTATCACAACGCAATTTGTCGCCAGTACTTGATTTCCAGATGTTTTTGCAGTTGATTGTGAGTCCGGTTCTATGGCACGCGTGCTATTTGAGAAGTTGGCAGTAGAACCATCAATCGATTCGGGTTGATCACGCAGTTTCTAGTTTTGGACTAAACGAGTATCCAGAGAATAAGCGGGGTGTGCTTTGGTTTTCACGAAGATCGTAGAGCGGCAAGTGCGACTCCCATCACTGAATTCTTCGACAACTGGGAAGGTCAATTCTAGGCCTGCGGGCCTATTGCTGGACATGCTCTGGTGAACCTCTTCGGTTACTGTACCGCACATGCGGGAGTGCTTACTGCCTCTTGTCCAGATGCGAATCGATCGAGCCTGTTCGCTAGTATCTCTCGACCAATTGATAGGTGTACATAAAGTATCTTCTGAGGAAAGGCATAGTTTATTCAATGCCAAGTGATTCGATTGGTAAAATTTTGAAGAAGAGGATGAGATCAACTCTGTGATCTGATTTCTGAGATCATCAATTTGTGCTCGGAGTTCATTGATTTGATATGTTGTGCAGAGTCCACACGTGAAATGGATACTGTTCACTGCCTGATATTCAATAGGGTGAACAAGGATGCTCCAGCATTGACAATCTTTTTGATCGCAAGCCACATGTTTTTCAGAATGCTGCACTGTTTGGTCAGGGACACGCTGCTTTCTGCGATTGCGCTTGTTTGCCTTTATTTTCGTCGTTGAGCGTGTGAAAGTCGTTGATCGTCTGAAAGTCGTTGAGCGTCTGAAAGTCGTTGAGCGTTTGAAAGTCGTTTGAGCGTCTGAAAGTCTTTGAGCGTCTGAAAGTCGTTGAGCGTCTGAAAGTCGTTGAGCGTCTGAAAGTCGTTAAGTGTCTGAAAGTCGTTGATCGTCTAAAAGTCGTTTATCGTCTTAAAGGCGTTGATCGTCTGAAAGTTGTTGAGTGTCTGAAAATCGTTGAGCGTTTGAAAGTCGTTGACTGTCTGAAAGTCTGAAAGTCGTTGACTGTCTGAAAGTCTGAAAGTCGTTGAGCGTTTAAAATTCGTTGAGCGTCTGAAAGTCGTTGATCGTCTGAAAGTTGTTGATCGTCTGAAAGTCGTTGATCGTCTAAAAGTCGTTGAGCGTCTGAAAGTCGTTGAGCGTCTGAAAGTCGTTGAGAGTCTTAAAGTCATTGAGCGGCTGAAATCGTTGAGCGGTTGAGCGTCTGAAAGTCGGTAATATTTTTATTGTAAATTTAAATATGTCATCTTTACGATATAAATAAAATGTAGTTTTAATTGATATTAATTTAATACTCATATAAGATATATACTTTCTTTATCATTAATATTAGTTTTATTAAGAACAAGGCTACCTAGATAAATTTGTTCGCTCATTGAATAAACGTTGTTAGAGTTAAATAGACATATGTCATTTCATATTTCTCAAAAGAAGGCTAAAATAATTATAATTCTTCCATCGAAGCCACATCCGATATATTAGTGATGCTCGTGCTTAATACACCAAACACTTAATACACTATACAAGGTCTTTCAAAAAAATCCTACCTGAACAAAAGTATCTTGAATTGAGGTGAGATTTCGTTAGCATTGTTCAATGGCACAATGTCGTTTGACCATAAAACCAATTTGAATAAATTGATGGTATTGGAATGTACAAATGTCTTGTAACTACGTCTCACGAACGAATCCATCAAGGCAAATCAAAATCTAATAAAAACAAATAAGGATAATTTTAAGCTTCATATTTCTCAAAAGAAGGCTAAAATCGTTAGTTCTTCCAACGAAGCCACATCAAATATTTATTGGTGACACCACGCTTAACACAACAGTGTTATCACTGGTGTGTTACCTTTTGGAATATTATATTGAAATTGAAAGACGATAATAATATTATAATAATTATAAGGCACGAAAACATTAAAAACTTAAGAATTAAAGTATACAGCGTATTTGAAAATTAAAAAATATTTCTTATTGTTGTTTTTTAAATCTTTATCGAATACCGATCGTCAATTATCGAAAAGTTTCTTTCTATTCGAACGTAATTTCAGCGCATGTAAATTCTCTTTATCGAATATTAAGGTTTAAAAAAATACTAAAATTTTTATTTATGTTAGCACAAACACTTTTATAATTCATGTATTTGACGAATATTTTCTTAATCGCTAATAATTATTATAATTTATTTTTGTGGGGTTAAAATATCAATTATATATTTAATTAATTTCATTCGAATCTTTTAGTGTAAATTATAAAATCTCATTAAATTTTCGATCAAACACGTTATTTTTAATTTGATCGTTTGCAACATTTGTTGCATAATTGTACTAAATCATCTTTTGTAAATTAGCAATCCATACGGCTACACATGCCCTACAATGTTTTCTAAGGACAACGAATTTAAATACTTGTAAGTTTTCTAATTTGGATAATATTTCAATGTGATTAAATTAAAATTTCCATATTATATTTGATTTTGCATTAACTGTCATGAAGTAAAATATTTTCCAAAGCAGTGACCACTCGAAACTTTTATCTATGTCTGCTGAAGGCATATTTTGAGTGAATTGTAAAACAAGTGATTTTTATTGTAAATTTAAATATGTCATCTTTACGATATAAATAAAAAGTAGTTTTAATTGATATTAATTTAATGCTCATATAAGATATATACTTTCTTTATCATTAATATTAGTTTTATTAAGAACAAGGCTACCTAGTCACATTAACTATTACATTAACTGTTACTCAACTTTGATCAAACGAACAAAGTTACTCAAACTTTGAATTACTCAAACTTTGAGTAACTGTCACATTAACTGATACTCAACTTTGATCAAACGAACAAAGTTACTCAAACTTTGCTCAAACGAACCTTCAAGGAACGGTTTATGATGTTCGAGATATGTCCTGCGATGGTTATTACCTTAAACAGCGATGATCCAGAACTATTCATAGATGGTGAGACGCATTGCCAAGAGGGATTCACTTAAGAGGATATATTAGCCATAGACGCTTTCGCCGCCGCTATACTCTTCAATGTTCAAACAGTATTCAAGATTTTTTCCTACATCTTCAGCAATTTTGGTATGCATATGCGGGATGCTTTATCCGAACGGTCTCTGGTGTTCGAGATGCTCTTGTTTATTTAAGAGTTAGGACCGAAATATGGTTTTCATGTTAACACGCAAAAATGCCATGCTTTATGCACGAATGGCAATCAGCAAAATTCATTAAAGGCTTTGTGTAAATTTGTCATTTATATCTCAAATGAAGGCGTTATCTTGGAGCCCCGATTGGAAATGTTGATTTTATCAGCAGCAATATTTCAGCAAATGTATCTTCAATCATAACAAGACACCCGCTTATATGAGATTGGTGAGTTCGATTTACAAACTTATTATATGACTTAATATGTGATGACAATTATATAAACCAATATTCGTGATACATTATGCTTCTATGTGTTGCCAATTTCCAAAACTACTCTTGACACATTTCTATTTCAAAAATCTGATTGTAGATATAGCATGTGCATAATATTTATCTAATTATGTTCCCAATTACACATTAACTAAAACGTATTGTTGTGCTAGTTGTATTCTCAAATGTTTATCTCAAATAATTGTATAAAAATAATAATCTAAATAAATATTAATTTATTTTATTTTTTATTATTATTTTACAATCTCTGGGTTACCCGCAAATGGGCCCGTAAATGAGAATTCAGTTCAGTTTGGGTTCAAAATTCTGGACGTCCGATTGCAGATCGCGTTCCTCTGATGCATCGCGATGTCATTTTTGCAAGTAATAGGCCTAGACGTGTTCTAAGCTTTGTAAGCTCGTCGGGGTATCTGCTTGCTCGCTTATTTGTCAATTTAGATGCAATCCGTCTTAAAACTTGTGTGGCATTGTCACCGCTTCCACCTGAGAATGAGAAGACGACGGGTACAAGAGACCCCCGCTCGAACTCTGTTATTCTTTCGAGATATTTACTGCGCTTTCGCTGTTGGTGGTACTTATAGCAGGACTCTGGTGTCTTGGAGGAGTTGGACTGAGCGAAAGCGTTAAACACGCAAATGTCGAAGAAAGTTCGCTCACTCCTATCACCAAACAACCCTGAGCATGCAATGTCGAGCCTAGCATCACGGTCTTTTGTCGTTGAGCCGTTTCTAAAGTCAAAGTTTGGCGGGACTGGTGTATGCAGCGGCTCGACTTTTACGTTATACGATGTTTCTGTTAGCTGATAGGCAATAAAATCACGCACGGCATCGTGTCGCATCGACGGAAGACCACCGAATGGGCATGAGAGAGCATTGGCAACTGTATTAATCTGCCTACATTTACATTGAGTTGGTGCGGATTTAGGCGTAATTCCGTATCTAGAAGAAATAGAATCACTATTTCTCGTCGGAGTATCTGCTTGCTCGCTTATTTGCCAATTTAGATGCAATCCGTCTTAAAAATTGTGTGGCATTGTCACCGCTTCCACCTGAGAATGAGAAGACGGCGGGTACAAGAAACCCCCGCTCGAACTCTGTTATTCGTTAGATCCGATGCATCTTGGTAGTCTAAACAGGTTTGGTTTCCATAGAATAACTTCATGCAATATCGACTCCACCGAGAGAGTATCTGATGAAGATTGGAGTTGCGAGATGGTTGCAGTTATGGGCTCAAATTCTGTCTAAAGAATGTTCTACGGACTTTTTGTTCCAACGTTTTGAGTTTCAGGTGTAGCACGTAAGTGCGATGTAAGTTGGACATTGGTAGACGCGTGTGTGGACACCACCGGGTTTTTCCTGGAGCAGTTAGGAGCAGAGCACGTTGTGCAAGGTTTCGAATTGCGCGCACATTTACAGCGAATACATTTGGCTGCACTCGTGTTGCAGTTGCAGCATTTTGATAGCGAAGAAGGTACTCCTCTAGGCATGTAGCGTCGATTTCAGAGCGTTGATACTGAGCACAGTGATTCTTTGTTATTGATGGATTAAAAGATTCGAAGGATTGTAATATGTTTGTTATGTTTGTAATGTTTGTTAGTTAGTCATCGAGAATATTTCTCGTTAAAATGTTTTGTAATATTTATCTGACTGTATGTTTATTAGAAACTATATTTTTTTAATAAATATTAATAGTATAATTACATTGGCATAGGTTCTCGCAAATAGGTTTTAATTTATATAATGTGGTTTTTCGCTTTATCCCAAAAAAATTATTGTCATCAAATTTAAGGCCCTTTTGAGGGTAACCTACGAATTTTAGTATTATAATTTTGTAATAAAAAATTATTATTTCCTTTTCATTTGTCGGGGTTACTTGAAGAGCGTATTCGTATCGGATACGTCAGACATTCAAGATGACATCGGAACCGACATCCTTAAACTTGTCATCAAGTTTAAGGACCTTTTTGAGGGTAACCTACGAATTTTAGTAATTTTATAATTTTGTTATTATAATTTTACAACAATAAAAATAATACTATTGTGAATATGGCTTACACGAGCCGCTATTCTTCATTGGTCGGTTTGAAATTATCCTCGTGTGGTTGTTTGAATCATATCATCATCACTGTACACTACAATCAGCGTGGGTGGACCTCATCAGCAGAGAGCCCACCTCTACATTTCGTGTTTTGGTCCTGTTACGCACGCTGATTGTAGTGTACAGTGATGCTGATAGGATTCAAACAGCCACACGAGAATAATATTAAACCGACCAGTGAAGAATAGCGACTTGTGTAAGCAATATTCACAATAGTAAAAAGACGGCTTACGGTTTACTGTCGAGTGAACATTTCGTAAAAGAACGGAATAAAAAATCGGTGTGTGGTGGATTCGAATTCCGAATATTAGTTACCGCCCACAGCAAATATAGAACACATTAATTGTGTAATTTGGTTTATAAGCCAAATATAAACCAGCATTTCGGCGACAACGAATCAGCAGAAGCAGTAACAGGACGGAAACACGAAATGTAGGCTTGGTCTCACTGCTGATGAGTTCCACCCACGCTGATTGTAGTGTATAGTGATGATGATAGGATTCACACGAGGATAATACTAAACCGACCAATAAAGAACAAAAATAATTTTGTATATTTTTTTAATTATACAAAATTACAAAATAATGGGGTTACCCGCAAATGGGTTCAATAAAAACTAACAGTTTTTATTTCTCCATTCGAAACATAGAAGGAAATTTTCAAGTTGTCTGTACCCGTCCAAAAATTCGATTGTGATCCATCTACCCTATGTGCCTTCTCCACTAGACTCTTTCGCCATCACACATGGTTTCCGCCTCGGCCTCCTCAACACTAGATCTATTCTCAATAAATCCGATCTTATCCTGAACCTATTTACCAAGCAATCCATCGATCTCTTCTGCCTCACCGAGTCCTGGCACTCAGATTCCGACGACCTTTTCATTCGCCGTCTGCAATTTCCGGTTGCTCCCTAGTCAAATCCGCCCGCCTTCTCAGCTCATACCCTTCTAAATTCTCTAATCATAGCGGCATCGTCGCATTCGCGCGTCACCCCACGCCTCTTCGCAAAATCAATCCCCATTTCAGTCCTTGCTCTTTTGAATTGCACACTTGTCGTTCTTCTAACCAGATCACTCTAGATCTCGCCATTGTATATCGTCCTGGTTCATCAGCTCCTACATCCTTATTTTTTACAGAACTCGCTGAAATCCTTTTTCATTGTTCTTTGTCCTCAATCCCTTCACTCGTTCTAGGCAACTTTAACATCTGCCTAGACTGCTCATCTTCCACGGATTCCATCCGGTTCATCAACATTCTATCAACTGCAATTACACACTAATCTCCTCTGCATCCACACATAACCTTGGTGGGGTACTAGACATCATCGCTGTCCCGATCATTTTGCTGCCTACACATCACTGTCCATCTCTGATCCTGGTCTATCCGATCACTTTCTCGTCACCCTTGATCTCACTCACAACCACACCCCTCATCACCCACTTACAATCCTACGTCGCCCTTGGAGAAATCTTGACCTCTCCCATCTCCGCTCCGCCTTACTCAAATCGTATCTATCCTATCCCCCAATAACATATTCATCTCCTCAAGATCTTGCCTTTCTTTTCTACTCTGAACTCACATCCACTCTCGATCTTTTCTTGCCCTTCAAGTCTCACCCACATCGTCGCTTGCACCGTGCCCCATGGTTTGACATCCAATGTCTACTATCAAAGCGTTGACTCCGCCATTCTTTCGAGTCTATCACTGCTCTCTTAGTCGTGATTTCCGCTCGATCACTCCGTCTTTCCGTGATTCCTATCTTGCTCTTCGCCGGTCTCATCTCAACCTACTACGTACCAAATGCAACTCCTTCTGGCAGCATAAAATCATCACTTCATTCAACTCTAAGACTCTCTGGCATACTTTTAACTCAATCCTTGCTCGTTCCTCTTCGCCGTGCAACATCAATGCCCACGATTATTCGTCATTTCTCCAGACCAAAGTATCCAAGTTGCTCTCTCACACCCCGGTTTTTATCCTATCCCAATGTGCCCCGCCTAACCTAGTCCTTCCAGAACTCTTTCATCTTCTCCCTGTCTCACCTACCGAAGTGTCATCTGTTCTCATGCCCTTGCACAACAAAACCTCACCTGCCAATTCCCTGCCTACTCACATATTAAAATCTATATGCTCATCAATATCCCCATTTCTCACAACCTTGTTTAGCTCGTCCATTTGCAGTCGTATCTTCCCTTCACACTGGAAATGCACAATCGTTCGTCCCCTCCTTAAGAAACAATCGCTTGACCCCTCCCTTCCTTCTAGCTATCGCCCCATTTCACTACTTCCTACTCTTTCTAAGCTCTTAGAACGCCTTATCCTAATACCGATCAACGCGTGTTTCTCCTTATTCAATCTGTATCCTTCTTTCCAATCCGCTTTCCGCTCACATCACTCCACAGAAATCGTCTGCGTGAAAGTTTACAACGACTTACTCATTTCTCAAGACAAGGCTCTATATAGTGTTCTTATCTCCCTCGACCTCTCCTCCGCATTCGACATTGTCGACCACTCCATCCTCTTTCTCACCTTCGTTATGATTACGGCTTTTCTTCCTCCTCTGTAGCATGGTTTGCCTAATATCTATCCGACCGTTCCTTTCGCATCTGTTATAATTTATCTTCGTCCCCTCCCATCCCTATATTTTGCGGGGTCCCACAAGGTTCAGTCCTAGGTCCCTTGATTTCTTTCTTCTGCTTGGCGATCTATCTCCGTTTATCACTCCTTTAACATCATGCAATACGCCAATGACATCCTCATCTATGCTCATGCACCCGTACATCGCATACATGATATCGCCATTTCGGATTCCAACTGTCTTTCTTCTATCTGCAAACGTCTATCCAATATCTATCTCGTTCTAAACCCCGAAGTCTAAAATAATGTGGATCTTCCCTCGTAAACCAAACATATCTCCTCCCACAGTATCTTTTGCCTCATTGATCATCTCCATAATCCACAATCTCACTTTCTTAGTCTTACATTTCGATGATCACCTTTCTCCTAATCCTTCGTCCGTGACAAGGTCCGCTCGTCTAACTCCATGACACCAGCCGTATCCGCCCCCTTATCGACTTCCGTTCTTGTATGTCTCTTCTTTCATCGATTCTTTTCCCTAAAATCGATTACTGCCTTAGCCTTTTCACCAATTCTCCAAAATCCATAATCCTACCCCTACAACGAATAATCAACACCGCCGTTCGAGTGCTCTTTCGTCTCAGTCGATTCGACCACACATCCATATATTTTGCCCAACTCTCCTGGCCCACCATCCACATCCGCAAGAAACTCCACCTTCTTCTCGTAACTTTTCGTCTCATCGCTGTCGGCTCCCCATCGTTCATCAACCTTCCTTTCTTAGACGACACTCGCCCCACCTCGCTATCACTGCGTTCCCGTAATTCCCTCTTACTCCACTTTCCCATTTACTCCAACAACTACAGTATCCGATCCTTTCTTGTCGCCGCCTCACTCGCCTGGAATCAACTCCCTCTCGACGTCCGCCGCGCTTCTTCTTTATCGCATTCAAACACCTCCTCCGTTTACACCTTCTCGACGCATGATGTACATTTTTGTTTTGTTGTGGTTATGTAAGCGTGCGCTGGCACGCATTTGCCACATCAAAATAAATCTTTAATTTTTTGAAAATTGTTGTTTGTGTTCATGTGAAATGCGGAAATTAGGTGTTTGACAATTTGTAATTGAAGCTATTTTCAACGGTTTGAAAATAATAATGATAATGAAATTGATAATGGAGTTTTGAATGGGACAGTCGAATACTCATGGATATTCCGCTCATAAGAATTAATCCAACAGATTCTCGCAGCTGCTTGATTTCGCTAGCGTAGTTTGTCTGACACTTGTCTGCAAGCTTGTGCTCGATTGTCTGTAGCAACGATTTGAATCGATAACGTGACTCCCTGAACTGGAGACGACAAATGGTAAGAAACTGGCGTGTTCGACTTCGCTTACTCCTTCGTTATATTTGGACAACTTTCGTTGGGCATTGTGGTTAAATGGTAACTCTAGAGATTTTCCGGCGTTAGAGGTCGCGTGTATATTAAAAATACAAATATCCATAAGAGTGCGCACTGCGTTGACGCCAAAAAGGCCATTGCAGCCAATATCTAACCGTACATTTTTATCTTTTGGGGTTGCTTGTGTTTGAAAGTAAATACTGTCCTGGACTGGATTCAGTTGTAGTTCAATCTGAACACACTTTGCAACTTTTGTTAATGTCCTCGCAAGATATTATCGATACAGTTTTGGCGAATTGAAGGTAGGAAACCATATTTGCAAGACAAAGAGTGAGAGAGAATATTTGGAGCGCCAAATGAACACCAACGGGGAGCATCTTTGATGAACCGACCATAGCGTGCAGCGATTGAGTCTTTGAAGACTGTGTTGTTTAGGATTGTCCCACTATAAGAGGTTAGATACGCCGTGATCCAAGAGGATGATCTGCATACAGAAGCATGGTCAATTGCATTTCGTAAGCAGTCGTTTAAATCACTGTATAATGTAAATCTGTCTTGCAGGTGTCGTTAATTTTTAGATGCTGATATTTTAGCTCCGATGTCGTCTTGAATGTCTAACGTATCCGATACGAATACGCTCTTCAAGTAACCCCGACAAATGAAAAGGAAATAATAATTTTTTATTACAAAATTATAATACTAAAATTCGTAGGTTACCCTCAAAAGGGCCTTAAATTTGATGACAATAATTTTTTTGGGATAAAGCGAAAAACCCCATTATATAAATTAAAACCTATTTGCGGGAACCTATGCCAATGTAATTATACTATTAATATTTATTAAAAAAATATAGTTTCTAATAAACATACAGTCAGATAAATATTTCAAAACATTTTAACGAGAAATATTCTCGATGAGTAACTAACAAACATAACAAACATATTACAATCCTTCGAATCTTTTAATCCATCAATAACAAAGAATCACTGTGCTCAGTATCAACGCTCTGAAATCGACGCTACATGCCTAGAGGAGTACCTTCTTCGCTATCAAAATGCTGCAACTGCAACACGAGTGCAGCCAAATGTATTCGCTGTAAATGTGCGCGCAATTCGAAACCTTGCACAACGTGCTCTGCTCCTAACTGCTCCAGGAAAAACCCGGTGGTGTCCCACACGCGTCTACCAATGTCCAACTTACATCGCACTTACGTGCTACACCTGAATCTCAAAACGTTGGAACAAAAAGTCCGCAGAACATTCTTCAGACAGAATTTGAGCCTATAACTGCAACCATCTCGCAACTCCAATCTTCATCAGATACTCTCTCGGTGGAGTCGATATTGCATGAAGTTATTCTATGGAAACCAAACCTGTTTAGACTACCAAGATGCATCGGATTTAAGCGATTTATCTCAGAGCTTGCACGGATATATGAGTTAGCATCCACAAACGATTGCTCGCTTTCACTCGCAGTTGTCATCAGTCAGTTAATCCTCCAGCGCCCTGCTAAAGCGAACCCTAAGCAACTAAAACAAATTCTCGATCGCAGACTTGATTGTTGGACAAGCGGAGATATGCAAACGCTGCTCAACGAAGCTCGTTTTCTCCCTCTCAGTCTTCCCACAAGCTATATGATCCTCTAAATAATGATATTCTGAAAACTGTTCAGAAGCTTGTTCTTGGTGGGAAGATGACAGCTGCTGTCAAATTACTTGAATCAAATGATGGTAGAGGGCATCCTCTTCGAATAGACGAAATAATAGACGGCCAAACAGTGAGACAAATTCTTATTGATAAGCATCCGATGGCTTCAGCAAAATCTGATGACGCCATTCTGCGCAGGCCTATCGATGACATTCCTGAGTTTCACCCAGTTGCATTTGATTCTATTGACTTTGAACTTATCGTTGCCAACTCTAAGAAAGTAAAGGGAGGAGCGGGCCCGTCCGGATTAGATGCAAGAGCATGGCATCGAATGTTGGTTGACTTTGGGGCAGAATCGAAACGTCTAGCTGAATCACTTGCATCTTTCGCTCGACAATTAGCATTAAATCCAATCTCACAGGAGTCGATGACAGCCTTCACCGCTAGTCGCCTTATTCCTCTTAGCAAAAATCCTGGCGTACGTCCTATAGGAATAGGAGATGTTTCCAGACGCATTATATCTAAATCAATATTGAAAATAATATCACCCCAACTGCAAACAATATGCGGGAACGTCCAATTCTGCGCCTCGCAGCGTGCTGGCACCGAATGTGTTATTCACGGTATTCGTGACTCGTTGAAGAGAAATCCTACATTCGTGCTACTCACAATAGATGCTGACAACGCATTCAACAGAGTGAATAGAATGACCGCTCTCTCAAACATGCCAAATATCTGTCCAGCATTGAACACAGTCCTTTCTAACCTATACAGAAAGCCGACACTGCTAACAATTGACAGTGAATTCTTACTATCTGCTGAAGGATTTACACAGGGCGACGTCTTTTCGATGGCAGCATTTGCCTCTGCAACACTTCCGTTACTACTCCGTATTCAAAAGAACTTGCCCAAACATAAAACAGTTATGGTACGCAGACGACGGCAACCTTATAGGTTCCCCACAAGATGTCATTGAAGCATTTAAGTTGCTTCAATCCTTCGGCCCCTCATATGGCGTACACTTGAATCCGGGAAAATGCAAGGTATATTCCAACGGGAACGACATCTCGACTTTCCAATCGTTACTTGATAACGCTGGAGTCTCCATCGTTGAGGATGGCCTACCCGTTCTTGGAGTACCAATCGGATCAGCCGAATACATAGAGACGTTTATACGATCATCAGTTTCCTCCCTTTGCACATTAGTGTCACAGTTGAAGAAAGTAGGAGAGTTAGACACTCAGGTTGCATACGTGTGCTTAATTAAGTCTATTCAGCATAAATGGACACATACTCAACGATGCTATGAGTGCCCCTCTGCGTGGTTCGCACCTCTGACACTGAAACTAAAGTCTACAATATCACATCTTTTTGACATTGATATTTCTCAAGACGATATCTTATGGCGCACATGCCAGTTGAGTTTTCGCAACGGCGGTTTATGCATTAGAGATCCGTCCACGTTACCAAGCAACGAATATCGATCATCGACCTCAGTGTGTGAGCCAAGCATATATGGATATATTGGCTCGGTACTTAATTCTATGCAGGAGACAATTATTAAAAATCTACGAGCAGCAAAAGCCTCTAGTGAAAAGCTTGACCAAGAAGATATTTTGAGCAATGCGAGTGGAATTCTGTGTACCGCAATTGAGCATGCTTCAACAACAGGGGCTTCATCATGGCTATCCGGATATCCTACATTCGATCGAGCAACTCGATTAAGTAACATCGAGTTTTGTGATTCTATTTCTTCTAGATACGGAATTACGCCTAAATCCGCACCAACTCAATGTAAATGTAGGCAGATTAATACAGTTGCCCATGCTCTCTCATGCCCATTCGGTGGTCTTCCGTCGATGCGACACGATGCCGTGCGTGATTTTATTGCCTATCAGCTAACAGAAACATCGTATAACGTACAAGTCGAGCCGCTGCTTACACCAGTCCCGCCAAACTTTGACTTTAGAAACGGCTCAACGACAAAAGACCGTGATGCTAGGCTCGACATTGCATGCTCAGGGTTGTTTGGTGATAGGAGTGAGCGAACTTTCTTCGACATTTGCGTGTTTAACGCTTTCGCTCAGTCCAACTCCTCCAAGACACCAGAGTCCTGCTATAAGTACCACCAACAGCGAAAGCGCAGTAAATATCTCGAAAGAATAACAGAGTTCGAGCGGGGGTCTCTTGTACCCGCCGTCTTCTCATTCTCAGGTGGAAGCGGTGACAATGCCACACAACTTTTAAGACGGATTGCATCTAAATTGGCAAATAAGCGAGCAAGCAGATACCCCGACGAGCTTACAAAGCTTAGAACGCGTCTAGGCCTATTACTTGCAAAAATGACATCGCGATGCATCAGAGGAACGCGATCTGCAATCGGACGTCCAGAATTTTGAACCCAAACTGAACTGAATTCTCATTTACGGGCCCATTTGCGGGTAACCCAGAGATTGTAAAATAATAATAAAAAATAAAATAAATTAATATTTATTTAGATTATTATTTTTATACAATTATTTGAGATAAACATTTGAGAATACAACTAGCACAACAATACGTTTTAGTTAATGTGTAATTGGGAACATAATTAGATAAATATTATGCACATGCTATATCTACAATCAGATTTTTGAAATAGAACTGTGTCAAGAGTAGTTTTGGAAATTGGCAACACATAGAAGCATAATGTATCACGAATATTGGTTTATATAATTGTCATCACATCATATACATTGTTTGAGCAAAGTTGATTACCAGGATAGAGTCGACGGACAGTAGTGTTTCGAATTCGTTTTGTAGTTCACATTCAAGACATTCAAACGAAGTTGAATCACACATCGTTGTTCTTTGAATGTGTGTCCAAGTATGCTGAAGGGTTTTGGTGATACAAGTTTAATTAGTTAAGGCATAATAAGGTAAGGCGTTTTAATCAAACTGTATTGGGTTCGGGGAAATCAAGTGTATATTAACTTTATCCACATCCTGAACAATGCTAAAAGCGGAATATGTATGGCAAGGAGATTTTTGATGATCAGTTGAGGGATCAATTTGTACGATTGTTTGAATTAACGCAGTTTTTAGATAAGTAAGAACTGATATGTTGGTAAAATTTAGTGCTTGGCTGTTGAGGCAAGCTGATTTTGATCTCGCATAGCGGCATCATTTGCATACAACAGCCGTCCATTACATATACGGCATCTTGTGAGTGTTGAGTGGTATCTTCGCGGCATTGTGTATCCAATTTGGTCGTACATGTAGAGGCTCGTTGCTTGGCTCGTTGAATCACTTAGTATGCTATTTATTGTAAGTATTTATAAGAATCAAGACAATTTTTAACATTTTTTATATTATTTAATATAATAATTGTAATATTATAATTGTAATAAATAATATCTCACCCATTATATCGATGAAACATAGGCATTAAATGCTACCCATTATGCATTAGATAAAATTTATTACAGATAATTGTTAGAATCATACTACCTTAATTATATTTGTTGATCATTGATCCTTGAGATATACAATAACCAATAAGACAAGTTAATTAGAAAATGAATTTAATCTACCAACTGATTTTGATCTGTTCTTAATTTTAAAATACTTTACTAAATCATATTTTTTGGTAAAATCTAATTTGTAAATATTAGTATATTACAAGATAAATAAAATATCCATTTAAAACTTAAAATAATAATGTAACGTTGAATCAATCAAATCAGCTAACTGAGTCTACGTATTTAATATAATTATAAAATAAACAAAACATAATAATGCTAAATCAAAATTTAATAATTAAATAATAAAATTAATAATTGTTTTTAGATTTTCTATAATTTAAATCAAGTTAAAAAATAAAAATAAAAAATAAAATTTAAAATAAACGTCATTTCTATGAATTGACTAATAAATGACAGACGTTGTATCAGACGTCCTGAGTTCAAAGACGACAGCACTAGTGTTCGGAGTAAGCAATTAATAATAGTCGAAACGTGAAATGTAGGTCTGGTTCAGTAGCTGATGAGACCCACCCAAACTGATTAGTAGCGTCTTGCTGTATCAAGAATAGGAA
Source organism: Pomphorhynchus laevis (assembly GCA_012934845.2). NCBI lineage: Eukaryota > Metazoa > Acanthocephala > Palaeacanthocephala > Echinorhynchida > Pomphorhynchidae > Pomphorhynchus > Pomphorhynchus laevis. Next base: position 78,466 of record WNNJ02000467.1, read on the forward strand.
CAATACCTGTGAGGATAATATTGTGCCACAATCAGATAAATTGTAAATATTAGTATAATACAAGATAAATAAAACGTTCATTTAAAACTTAAAATAATACAATAAAATAATAATCCTATTTGATTCCATTTAATTGGTCAGAAAACGATTTAATTTATACAAAATATGCTAAATATAAATCTGCCTTTGGTTAATTCCTTTATTCTAACCTTATTTTTGATAACAAAATTTAACAGGAAAATTGACCGATCCATATCAATCGAAGCACTTCTTGCGAAACACATTTTTCCTTGCCTTGAGCATATGTAAGTACGTTTTTGTTAATATCATAAAAATTCATATTTATTTTTATAAATGCTTTTTAAAATTATTTCTTTAATTTATTAAATTATTATTATTTTCCAATTTAATCAGTATTTTCATTAAAATTTATTGTATACCTTATATTAAACATTTTGCTCATAGTTACATAAAGTTAAATTACAACAAGGAATAAAATAAATACAGTTCATTAGAAATATAGTGATAATTCTCCTGCCGAATCCGCAAAACAAGCCGCGTTTCCTCGTTGCACCGCTTCGCTAATTCGCTGCATGATGAAACTCATTGACCGTTTATCTCCGGTCGACCCAAACTTTTTCCCAGACCTGCAAAATAGCCGTTGCGCTGGTGACAACTTATCCCAAGGTTTCGATGGCGATCGGAATAAACTTGTACTGCCGATCATCTATCTGCTATATGTGGTACGCTTCACAAAGTCAGCATGATCAGCAACTGAACTTGCAGAATGTACTTAATGTGCTATGTGACTGGCTGCGAGAGTGTTTGGGCAAGTCCCAACCAAACACTCGCCTCGCCTCCCACGCCAGTAACGAAGCCCCCTGACAGGTTCGAATCTAAACGGAATTCCTGCGTAGGCTAGGGTCATTCTCACAATTTCATTGACCGTTAAATGGCGTACATTTCTGCCTTGTGTTTGAGCACATTGAACGCCAAGTCTGAGTACAACTGCGGTGCACAATGATTAGTCATCAAGCCTGGTGTTAACAGAAGTTATCGGTAATCTGTGAAGGAAAGGCATAGACCATTTTGAAACAGTAGCAATGAGGCGAGCAGAGATTCGGGAGAAATTGCTTTGTCGACAAGCTTTTGATGAATCGGATCATAATAGTTCCCCATCCATTGTTTTGGAAGGGTTGGCTCCGATTAGATGGTTGCCTGTAATTCAGCGTGTCATTGGCCTGTAGCTTTTTCAAAGTACGGGTCTGATAAGAGTGGATGGAGTAACGGGCAATTTCCTAGCAGTATCTTGGTTAGCTCTCTTGTTAACACACAGAAGAGCCGAACATATGTATTGCGACATCTAGCCCTTGTCGGACACCAAGACCTCTGAGTCTGATTGGTAAGGTAGTTTGCCGCCACGCATCATCAGGAAGCGGCACATTCAGCACCATACTCAGTAGACGGCGGGCTTCTGCATCGAATGAGTGTAGTTTCTTGCTCTCAAAGTAGGGAGAACATTGAATTAGGAAAGCTATTTTCTGAAGGCAGAGCGAACTTTGCAGAAGTAGAAAACGTAATGGGTACTTAAATCAATAAGTCTTTTTCCTGCATTAAGAAGCTCGTTTACGGCTTTATACAGAGCTTGATTAATATTAGCTTAGCATCCTAGCGGAGATCCCAATAGCGTAGCATCTTGAGGTGAAACTGATTGGCACTCAGTTAGTTGGCATATGATGTCTCGGCTGAGATATGGGTTGTCTTTGGTTACCTCACCTTTAATCAGAATTTAGCTCTTATCCAATATCAAACCCTGCTGGCTGAACTTTTTGAATGTCTAAGAGGATGGTGGATACAGTATCGCCCAGAACGCAGTCAACCAAGTAGCAAATATTGATGCAAGACTCCAGACTGTGTGCTAGAGCGTAAACTGCCAGGCACAAAAACACTGGGCTCAGTGGATCACCATGTTGGATTCCTTCGCAGAATATAATGTGCGCAGAACAAAATATTTTAAGAGCTTAAATACACAATTTACACCAAATTAGGATTCAAGCCGTAATCTATTGAACAAATCGAATCAGATAACTGAGTCTACGTTTTTAATATAATTATAAAATAAACAAAACATAATAATGCTAAATCAAAATTTAATAATTAAATAATAAAATTAATAAATTGTTTTTAGATTTTCTATAATTTAAATCAAGTTAAAAAATAAAAATAAAAAATAAAATTTAAAATAAACGTCATTTCTATGAATTGACTAATAAATGACAGACGTTGTATCAGACGTCCTGAGTTCAAAGACGACAGCACTAGTGTTCGGAGTAAGCAATTAATAATAGTCGAAACGTGAAATGTAGGTCTGGTTCAGTAGCTGATGAGACCCACCCAAACTGATTAGTAGCGTCTTGCTGTATCAAGAATAGGAACAATACTTGTGAGGATAATATTGTAAGACGGTTATATAGACTATCTAATCATATATAATTAAATTGGGCTTACTTGCATAATTATATCTTAAAAGATCATTCACCTACATCTACAAAATATTTATAATTATATGTATGCAGTAAAGATTTTTTTGAGAAGAATATCCTTACCGAAATATGACTAATTACAGGTAAATAAATTTCTGATGTTGAAAATATATCTTTAGAGTAATAAAACAGATTTTAGCTTAAATCTTCATCTAATGAATAACTGCTAATAAAATTACTCAGTAGAAAATAACAAATAAGCAGTTTTGCAAACTATTATTAGGCGCTTTGCATGTATACATTTAAATAAATAACTATAAATCTATAGTCTGATCACTTGCGCTTTGCAAAATTCCACATTAAACTCATTGTGATAACGTTGTCCTTAAAACGCTTATAGCTAGTTACGCCATTATTCTAGAAATTGCTTCGTTTTACAGCTTATTTGAGGATTACGTTTTTAGTTTAATGAATTTACCCCAGCTCGATACAAAAGATAACACACATTTCTCTTAAAATTAATAGCTTGTGATAATTACACTGTGATAGAATATAACTATAATTTATATATGGAGTGTGGTCCATGAAGAGTGGTCCCGCTTCATAATCGCGGGACCACTACATTGCAGACCACATCATCAAGCGGGACCACTATGAAGAGTGGTCCCGCTTCATCATCGGGTGCCCCTACGTCTTTCGACAACGCGATCTTGTGGCTTTGACGTGTGCTTACAGAGAAGTCAATAGAGAGTGTATGCTCGAGGTTTGATTCTCGTACATAGAGTTTGCAATGCACACGCCTCCACCATTCGGCCACGCGGGGCTATATATAATAATTATATAATAATTAAAAAAATTACTAAAATAATTATATAATCAAATCATAAAATAATTATGCTAAATCAAAATTTAATAATTAAATAATAAATAATTATAAATAATAAATAATTGTTATAAGATTTTATATAATTAAAATCAAGTTAAAATAAAAAATTTAAATTTAAAATAAACGTCATTTTTATGAGTTGACTAATAAATAACAGATATAATATACATAATAATATACATCTTCCTCCCAATGCGTCATATTTAATATTCAATATTTATAATTTTATATAATTTAAATCAAGTTAAAATAAAAATTGAAATTTAAAATAAACATAATTTTTAGGAATTGACTAATAAATAACAGACGTTGTATCAGAATAAGAATTAGAGGTCATCATGAGGAACTGCTAAATTCGAAGTATCGACGCACACAACTGACGAATAATCTTATACGATCTTAACAATAATCTCAACAATCTTATACTCACACAACTGACGAATATACGTATACAACTGGCGTATACAACTATACGTATACAACTAACGAATATCCTAATCCCATATGTCACATAACTCAACAGAACCGGAAAGGCCGATCAACAACAATACCGACTCTAATACGCACACAATAAAACAAGGGAGAGTACAATGTTCAATTTGTCGCAGGGTCTTCGTCGCTAACTCTTCCGGAATGGTACGAAAAGCTGGTCTAATGCCAGGTTGTCGGGTTCTGGACTTCCCGCTGCCAATATTCCAGACAACATCAACCCGTTCAGATCTATACGTGAGTCTACCGTGGCCACTAACAAAAACTCCGGGCGCTCTTTTTGCACTAAACTTTTATCTGGGAATTTTCGTGTCATTGGTCGTATTCCGCGCGGCACTCGAACAGCCGTTGCCGCGAAGTTCTCTCAGCTTATTGACGCAGTAATGGAGCGACCTTCTAACGAGTCGGTGTGGTGGAGTCTACTTAGCTTTCCTAAAATTGAGTTTCGCGTGCCTCAGCAGAATCAGAGCACGCCCTCTCATCTCTTTTTCTATCTGAAAATATTCAAGCTGCATGCGCCCGCAACCAATTCGCTTCTGAGGGTAGTCTGGATGAACATAACTGATGCAGCATCACAAAGAATAAATCCTGCGTGGATCAACTACATCGAAAGATTTCTGAAAAATTGAGGACAGCGACATCCGCGGTGCTGTTCGTATTGTATGCAGGTACTCGAGCCTTCTATCTTTCGATGAAAACACAACTACAACTCTACAGGTTAAGCATCCTCCGAGAAGAATATCTTCCGATTGCCCAACTTTGCCTTTTTACCCTCTCGATTGCTGCACTGCTGTTACCGCCACATCTTTACTGTCTCTTTGCGGTCTTTCCCATCCTCGTCCGCGGGTGGCCCTGACAGCTTAAGCCCAATGCGCCTACGAGATCTCACAGGATTTTCTGCAGGAGGCTCAGCAAGCCAATTGGTCACGGCTTTAACGAATCTAATGACTGTTCTTCTGAAGGGAACGGTACCGGATAGCGTTGCTAATATTCTATGCAGCGGAAAGTTATTTGCCTTTCTAAAAAAAGGTTGGTGGTATCCGTCCAATTGCCGTCGAATTTACAATTCGCCGCATCGTTTCTAAACTAGCATGTCAATTCGCATCCGGTCCGCTCGTCGATCATTTTCTCCCTGTACAGCTGGGTGACAGTACTCCGCGTGGAATCGAAGCTGCAATACATGCATCTCGCGTGTTCATGCGTGGCATGGCTAGTCGTAACCACACTATGGTGAAACTATTAAGGTTTTCAACTGCTCTAGCATAGATGCAATCCTGCGCTCTGTCGCTTGCGAAATACCGCATATTTTACCGTTCGTTCGACTTTGCTACGACCGCCAGATCGAGCTTCTATTCGGCAACAAACGTATCCTCTTGGCTGAGGGCGTTCAGCAGGGAGACCTATTAGGCCCTCTACTATTTTGCCTCACCGTCAGCAGCTTGGTACATTACTTAAATACTAGTCTGAATCTATGGTACCTCGACGACTGCGTCTTGTTCGATATGGTGGAGCACATTCTGGTCGATATCCACAAAATTCAGGCTGACGAAGCCGAAATTGAATTACAATTAAATTTCCAAAAGTGCGAGGTGATCACCGAAAGCAGAAATGTGTGCCAAGCTATCGCGTGCAAGCTAACAGGGTGCAAGACTATCACACCTGAGACGCACAACTTCTGGGTGCGTCGATTGGCTGTTAAGCAAACATCGACAACGAATTAAGCCCCTCAGTGAACGAGCTTCATAACGCTGGAATCCGATTGACCGAATTGAGCGCTCACGACGCCTTCGTGATTTTGCGTAGCTCACTTAGCTTGCCAAATATTGGCTTTCTTCTTCGATGTGAACCCTGCTACGGAAGTGAAATGCTTCAAATTTTCGACACTAAAGTTCGAAGAATATTGAGCGAAATACTCAATGTGCCACTACCCAACGAAGCCTGGAGGCAAGCGACCTTACCGATCCGTCTTGGAGGTCTCGGTGTTTGTCAGGAATTGGAGGCTGCCCTTCCTGCGTTCGGTTATTTTATCAAGGACACAATGGAACTGAAGAAGATACTGCTACGGAACTGTCCGCCGTTAACCCTTCGCCCTTCAGAATCAGACTGGGAAAAAAGACAAACCAATGGAACACGGAATATCGGACGGCCATTCTATCGAATCAAATATCTGAAAAACGATGGATTGCCGAACACTACGAAGCGTGCCAACGAAGACTTGTCGAAGAAGCACAGACAACTGAATCTCGAGGCTGGCTAATCGCAGTAGCATCTAGTGGTTTGGGGCATACCTTAAAGCACTGCCGAGCACATCCGTCGGCACACGGCTTGATGACCGATTTATTTCTGTCGCTGTAGTGTTGAGGCTCGGTGTACAATGCTTTCAACGGCATCGGTGTATCTGCGGAGTGTCGGCTCCGAGGCACAGTGATCATGCCTTAGACTGCCACATGATAACGTCTCGTCACCATCGACATGTGGCGGTCAATGAGATTTTGAGAATGGATCTCGCTGCATCAGGATTACTCTCCAGACTCAAACCGGCAGACTTAGCGCGAGACAATGGCAAACGACCCGATGGTGTGACTCTTATGCTATGGGAAGCTGACCGTATACTCGTTTGGGATTTCACTTGCCCAAACACCCTAGCCGCCAGTCATGTCGCACATGCAGTGTATTCTGCTAGCGCTGTTGCAGCCCATACGCTGGCGCGGTCGCTCCCAGTGCATCTGCTTTTTTGAGACAGCTTGGTTTAAGGTTGGGGCGGACAACCGGAGATAAACGCGCATTCAGTTGGCTCATGCAACGAATCAGCGCAGCCGTGCAACGAGGGAATGTGTTATATTTTTTGGAGTTGGCTGGAGATCCCTCCCTAGGAAACTATTGTATTATTTAATTCATATTTATTTCTTTGCACAAATGTTTCTGTCAATTATTCATATTAAATCATTTGTGCTCACTACCAACATTTTGACCATTTCTTAGTTCTGGGTTGTAATGCCGTCAGAAACGTACTAGAGGTATGTACTGATGCCTCGACAACGCATCGTACGCTGACACCTAACTGAACCGGAAGAAGTTGATGGACAAGCAACTTGCGAGCTTGTCATCTATGCGACGAATGGTAAATCCCACCGTCTTTTTTCAATGCGAGTAGTCTGCCTCCACAAAGAATTTTAGCGACAAATTATAGAATATTCGCCCTCGTACAGATGTAGTGATTTCGTCGTTTGCAGCAGTGTAGCGTCACTGCATACCATTCGAACTGTCTGCGAATGTCACCGTCTTCATTTTTTCCGATACCTGTCGACTTAGCTCATATCCGTAAGTTTTATCAGAATAACCGCGTCTTTGTTGTTGATTATTATTATTCTGGTCTTCAATTGAAAGCTGATACCTGACACAAGCGTCGCGAATCTGATCAGCAATAGATCTAATCGACGGAGAGTTCTGAATCTCCTATGGCACAGGGAGTGCGGCTTTAGGGAAGCAAAGTCAAATCCAACACGCCGACTCATTTGTCGGCAGCGCTACAACTGCACTCATTAACTTGGAGAGCTTTGCAGCTACATCTGTCCTGTCCCCTTGTTGAACACGCCTTACTACACTTACACGGTCCGCCAGAAACTTTGTGCAAATTATTGCTCAAATCTATAGTTGGTGCTGCTTGCAACCATATCAAAACGATCAATATCAATATCTTGGTCGGAATTAAATGAGGGCGGTAGTCCTGAGCCTGGGCGACAGAGAATAAAGCTGTGCCTGCGGATTAGTTCTGTGACGTTCAAACCGATGCGTCGACGACGTAATGAGCACTCGGAACGTATGAGCTGTCGGCTACGTGCAGCGGTTGTACGATCGTAGATTGCAGCTGCTAGACGGTCGTGAGTTGCATGAGCCGCTTGGTCGTTTATTGCATCATCTGTGAGGTTGTTAATTGAAGCGCAGTTCGGACGTTTATTGCAGTGGCAGCTCGGTCGTTTACTGCAACGGCTGTGCGGTCTTTGGTTGCAGATCCTGTTAGGTCGATTATTGTAGCGACGGCTTAGTCGTTCATTGCAGACACTGCGACGACGTTAGTTGCAACGGTTGTACGGTCTTTTGTTACAGCGGCAATTTGATCGTTTATTGAGGCTCAATCACTCACTGCAGTATCTGGGAGGTGTTATATGCTGCGGTAGCTCGGTCGTTCACTGAAACGGCTGTGAGCTCGTTAGTTGCAACTGCAGTTTGATCGTTGATTGCAGCTGCAGTCCAATCGTTTATTGCAGTGACAGCTCGATCGTTTATTGCAGCGACAGCTCGGTTTTTTGCAGCTGCAGCTTTTTTGAATTTGATTGAATTGTGTATTTTATTGTAATCATCTTGAGAATATAACTTTTTTTTCTTATTTCATTAAAAATATAAATCAATTACAAAAGAAACATTTCAATGGACATTAATGAAGTTTATTTCTTGATTGCAATCTTGCATGTGCTCCTCGATATATGCAGTGTTGCCTCGTTGAACTGCCACATTTAGTCTTTGAAATAGAAATGACGCCGATCGACCTTCGTCGGCACTCCTATTCAATCGACTGCGAAGTTCATCCGAGAATTTTGTGGTGTACGGGCCGATTGCGCCTCAGGACTCTATTGCCACCGGTTCGAAAACATATATCCTTTGGCAAGCATGCATATTTCTTTAGTTTTTTAACTTCAGCTGAGGCTGCTGCAGTGGCTGCGCTGTGTGTGGCTATGTGCTGGTAACTCTTGACCATGGTGTTCACACTCGTGGCATCCCAGGCTAGCCACTTGCCTCCGAATTAGGGAACCAACGTGCATCGGTCGGGACGCTTTCTATCATTTCGACAGATACCGCTCAGTTCCAACTAACTTGGGAAACCGACTGTCACTATAGCCATGCGGATAATTCTGTTCACCTCGGTGTGACGGCGATGACGAGGTATATTGCGTGAGCAGTAAAGGCCACATGCGTCCGTAATATTAGTCGTTACGCCGCATTTACAAGTATAGGGCTGAAGGAAGCAAATTTCAAGCCTCAGTGCAATTGATATTGAGAAGCTACGGTCGTTCATTGTTGTTTCCACTGCAATAATAGGTAGAGCGTTGAGGAAATCGGTATGTGGTGACGCAGCGGCTATGACACGTGTTCGGTTTACAGAATAGAGCGAACATGATAGAAGGTCACGTTGGCGTTTTTCATAAACTGGGTGAGACAGTCGTATTTGGGATGAATTTTCCAATGGCATCTCATTCGACGTTAAAGTCGACCAGCTCTTAGTAGCTTCGACGAGCAGTTCTTCATGCTGTTCTTCCAATGAGAAGAATGCGTATTTTAAAATAGCACTAGAGAGTTTGTTGGTAGACATTCGGGAGGACATGTATGCAGGGAGTGAAGTGTCTTAAATTGGGCAAATGCTGATTCCGCTATGTTTAACGGGAAGAATTGCTTGTTCCCATGCCCTATTCTTCACTGGCATGTTGATGACCGATTGAAAAATATCGCGCAACGTTTCATCGTATGTCTTTGAGGAGCCATTTAATAAACACATAGTAGATCGTAAAAGATACGTAAGCTTAGGAATATTATAACAGTTTCTTAAAAGCAAAGTAGCATACTGCCTCGAGAGTTTTGTCAGACGCAAGCTGACTAATTTTAACCTGGGGATAAAACTATGCAGATGCTCACTTACATATTCAACTGAGCCAATTGGTGACCCTAGTAATGTTGTATTTTTAGGATCAATAACAATTAACTCGTGCACCTTGTATTACAAGGAGTCTTTTGTACTTTGGTCATTTGCTATTATCTTGTACTTCGATGGGTTCAGCTCTAATCTAAGATTTTCCACCAGGAACTGAATAAGACGAATATCGGCTAGAATAGCTTATATTGGCCCGCCTAATGTGCAATTATCCATATACCAGACCGGAAAGGAGATTTTCCTCGCCTAGCGATTTCATTTATTGTGAGCGAAAATTGAAAGGGGCTTATCGGATCTACCTAATAAACACTCTCCAGTGAGTCTATAGTGTGATCTCAGTGGAAAAAGCACGATGGGCTAATGTAACACGTATTGACGAAACATGCATCGCAACATTTCAGCTCTGCTCAGGCAGTTAAAGGCATTTGAAAAATCCAATTTTACCATGGCATAACCTGCTATGACATGATGATGTAGAAAAAATCTGGCGGCATGTACGTGCCCTCAGCGCCGCTTGGAACATCTACACCTAATTGATGTGGCACAAAATCGTTAATTAATAGGTCAAATGCCTAACGAACAGCAAGTTTATCTGCAAATTGACGAAGCGAGCATCCGATAGTTGTGGGTCAAATGCCGCCTGCTTTTTTTTCGTAGAGCGAATAAACGGGCTCCAAAAAAATATACCTGATCAGTTCAGGAAATTTCCCGAATAGTAGGAGTTGAGCGAATGATCAGATAGAATGCAATTGTTTCCCACCGCAACTCCAGCCGACAGGCCCTTCAAGTCTTTGAGATGTTAGCCCATCTGGTCCGCCCGTAGATGTACTTTTGAAATATCTGATGGCAGGAATAATTGATTCGTCTGTTACGGTATAGTTCTCATTCGCCTTTTGAGTTTACGCTATTCTGCACGTCGTCTGCTGTAATCAAATCACCAAATGTAGTAGTATCCTAAAACATCTCTCAGCCCATTATCACAGAAGATTCATCGCTTTTGACTTCTTGATAACTTATGTAGGCTCTTGTCCTGTAAAATTTGCATAGTCTTTCTCGAGGGCTCCAACAAACCACGTGCTTTCTGGATGATCCGGAAAGCACTTAAAAAAAGTTTGAGATAAAAAACATACAATTGATAAAGCCCAGTAGGGCGAAACGTCAAAAATAATATTCTGTTTCTGTTTATCTGGGTATACCAATTATTCCATGGAATATATGACAGTATCTCGAAATGAAGATCCCCAGGGGTGGTGTAACAATCATTCAACAATATATATAAATATATATAATAGTAGTGAACGGATGTGCTGAGTAGACAACGGTCCAGGATTTCTTACGAAATACGGCATTTATACTAAATGGTGTTGCTTAATAATTAATAAAATCATTAATAATTCCAATGATTAATATTTATAAATCATTAAATATAATGATTTATATTTCAATTTTTAAAATAAAATAAACTTAAGTTATATAGAAAATTATTCAAAATATAGCAATAATATAATATTAAATATATGATGTATAATTATAATATGTATATTTTATTATAATTTTTAAAATAATATTTCTAATAATATAAAAATATTAGAATAATATATAAAATTTCAATAATATAATAATGTTATAATATAATAATTAAATGATGGCATAAAACTTTCAAAAATTCTACATCAGCTAAATCTGGAAACAGGCAATTCTCTCCTTGCTCACCGTCACTTGCATTGCCATTAGTAAATTTTTATCTGCAATATTCTAAGAACCTTATTTAGCGGCTTGATTCTGTTGAATCTGAGTCTAATGAGAAATCTGAGTCTAATAAGAAAATTTTTCGCATGCGGTATGCTTCATTTCGCAATATCAGTATTTTCATTGGATTGAGATGACCACTTATTGCATGTACATGCGACTTCATCCCGCTAAACTTTGTGTACATCTTTGTGTGCCATTCGACTGGTCTCGGTTGGTATATTAGTGTTTCAAAGAAAACTAACTGCTGGTTTTTGAGTAAGTCAAGACTGAACTTCAGCCCCGAACTGGTATTTAAATACTGGCAGAACTCTGCAAGATGTGATTTGTCGTAATGTTTCTAAACAATGGATAGGCACACGTCAAAACTGATCGAATATAAAAATGAGATATCGCAACCAACTGAGTTGCTACAGAAAATAGACGGTTTGTAATTTTTTAGATATCCTAGTAATATATGAGTTTCAAGATAGGTTGCTTGTGAAAGTAAGATCAAGTATAGTGAGTCTATCTATATAGTCTATCTATATAGTCTATCCAAATTGGATTCATCTAATTGTGGTTACACTAAAATCTATATTAATTAAGAATTTATTATTTAAAAAAGTAAAAAAATATTAAATAATTAATAAATAATATTATTAATATTATATAGTAGATTTAGAACTTTTTTAGTACTTAGTTAGTGTGCAGTCAACAGGTTAGCGGTTAATGTTGCTTCTGTAATGTATCATCTAGGACACTAACTGCGACTGAAAAAGTAGTATTGAACAAATATCCTTTAATTGTTCACAAGAACATGGACATAAGTTGTAATCAAACAAAACATATATAAAGCAAACAAAATCCTACATTATTACGAGCAAGCGGAATTGAAGTAAGTATACAAAGCAATAATTTGCAAAAAAGACGCTGTAGGTTTTTGTAAAAAAAAGGATTTATTTTAACGTGGCAAATGTGTGCCAGCGCACGCTTACATGACCACAACAAAACAAGACTGTGAATCAGGTGTCGAGAAGGTGTGAAGGAGGAGTTGTTTGAATGTGATAAAGGAGGGGCGCGGCGGACGTCGAGAGGGAGTTGATTCCAAGCAAGTGAGGCGGCGACGAGGAAGGATCGGAGACCGTAGTTGTTGGAGTAATTAGGTACGTGGAGTAAGAGGGTATGACAGGAACGCAGCGATAGCGAGGTGGGGCGAGTGTCGTCCAAGAAAGGAAGGTTGATGAACGATGGGGAGCGACAGCGATGAGACGAAAAGTTACGAGAAGAAGGCGGAGTTTGATGCGGATGTGGATGGTGGGCCAGGAGAGTTGCGCAAAATATGTGGATGTGTGGTCGAAGCGACGGAGACGAAAGAGCACTCGAAACTTTTGTAGTTTTGATAATAAATACAGATAGCCTGATGTTGCTCCTGTGGATCTAGTTTTACGGTTGTGATGTTGATCGAGCTTAACTTCCTTGCGTAGCTTTAATAAGTGTTTGTCGAACGCTTGCTCTCTTTAATGTAGCATCTTATGCTTGATTTATATATGTTTTGTTTGATTACAACTTATGTTCATGTTCTATGTGAACAATTGAAGGACATTTGTTCAATACTACTTTTTCAGTCGCAGTTAGTGTCCTAGATGATACATTCCAGAATCAACATTAAATCTTCTTATATATGGATATTAGAAAGCAGATATTTATAACTATTTGAAAACTTTCTGTTAATATTGGAGATATGTCGACGATGTTTTCATGATATTAAATAAATACATAAAACGCCGGCAACATCAGCAATACACTTAATAAAATGAATTTGGATATTCATTGTAAAGTTCATACTGAGGGCTTAATAAAGTCCATTGCACTTTGTTATGGTTAGACGGAAACAAAATTATAACTGAATGTTATTAATGACCAGACATCAATTGGAGTCCAGCTGTATGGTCGATACACACTTTGGCCAAATATAAAATATTTGCAGCTACATCGATTTTATTAAGACCGTTGCAAATCTGGTTTGAGAGAAATGCTTGTAGACGTCAGAGAGAAATAGTTTTAAATCGTGATTTCTCAAATGGGCAATTCGTCAAGCTTATATTAAATCAAAAAAGATTTATTATAAAAATAAGTATCAAAGTGTGGATGTGACCAAGAAGATTACTTCATTGTACGTTCAACATTTGTGGATGATGCGAATCTGAAAAGTTTTAAAGACAATCGATGTAAAAATAGTTATGATTAAACAAGAATTTATGGTCTATCAACACGAAATTTGACCGTAATGTATTAACGCAGACTCAAAAAGAGCATAACAGCATGTATAGTATACCCAATAAAATGCGAAGATTGTTTTAGTTTCATTGATCAAACTAAACATCCGTTATAAACAATAGTCAAGAAACATCGTTCAGAAGTAAGGAAAGGCGACATTTCATTAGCCATTTTGAATCACGTCCTTATCAATAACCATAAAGTGGATAAAGTGGATTTGAAACTGGGATTAATTATTTCTGTCGAATTATACTGAATCAATTTACATCAAGGCAGCAGAGCAAAGGGTGCAGGGCAATAACTCGTATTATATTTTAAAATATCAAATGATTGCAACATGTGTGAAAGTCTTTGAATTCTTACAAATTCTACGTGCTGTGAGGTTTCTTGTATAATGTTTTAATGAAAAGTGTCATTGAGATTGGCAAAATTCTAAATTAATTATTACTAGTGTGGGTAAAGTGCCTTTTATTATAAGCTGGCATACGAATGTAATTATATCAGATATGATTTTTAATTAAACGCTATTTCAAATATTGTTTGATTTAAATATTAGTATATAAAATTGCTTAAAACAAATACGAATCGATGCTAGATGTATTTGCTAAATCCGCTTTAATTTAACTTAGGTTTTTGCAATATTTGAATAATCAAAATAATATTTATAACGTATTTATCTTTAGTATTAAACGATGATCAACAATAATTAATAATTTTAAAGAATTTTCAAAGACATGTGGATGTAAATAGTAAATACATATTTACAATTAATTTTTTTTAAATTGCGACCATCGAAAATAAATTTATGTTGTTCTTAAATACTTATTTTAAATAAAAATCACTTGAAAATGTCAATTCAGATTTACACTGTAATTCCCTATATACCAACATTAACTAAAACTTGATTTTATATGAAAGCATAAGGAAATTCTTGAATATATTTACTACATCTACTTTAACTAAACTTCGATTTTTGCAATATTTCAAATATTTTAAATATTTCAAAAATATTAAATGAAGATCATATAATTGATGAAGATCAATTAATAAAGATCAATTAATAAAGATCAAATAATAAATGAAGATCATATAATACGTGAACTAAATCAGCGTTCTTGGCTATAAATACGAGTCAAAATTAAAACTCAATTCTCTATTATTTTGATTTTATAAATGTGGCTAATTATATGCCAAATTTAGGAATCGTTATAATTCAATCATGAGTATAATGGAATCTAATATGTGCCCACTCTATAAACTCAGAGAATTGTATGAAATATAAAGTAAAATTTTTGAATCAAAAGTATACATTCTTTTAGATCATTGATTAATTCAACTGAAATTGATAACGTCATCAAAAAAATGCGGTGCTGTAAAAGTTTATCAAAGCTGTATGTCCAACAGAAACAGAAATTTTGTATAATTTATTTTTGAATTTTCAGGGACTTGTCTTTTAATAGAATTACGGAGTTTAGCAAACTGTATGATATTCTTTTAAATACTAAACTGCAAATTTTGTAAGTTATTAAGCAAGTATTTACATTGCCAATATATAATTGTGTAGGAACCTGTCTTTCAATAATATTGAATATCTTAAGGATGTGAACGACAATACATCAATAATATTGTCTAAATCAATATTAGAAGTTCTGTAAGTGTATTTAATTAAATATTAATAGTATTATTAATATTAGTATTATTAATATTAATATTAGTTTTACAAGTATCACTGTTGGCCGTTTCAAAACGAACTTTAAAATAGTTCAGTATATTTTAATTAAAACTTATTCACATATTATATTATGTTTCCACAAAACGTTTATATACTTGTCCTAATTTTCTTAAGGGATCTTTCGAATAATAAATTAACTCTGCTCACAATACAATGGGTGCTAACCCCACCGCTTCGTGTTCTGTAAGTGTTTTGTTTAATCTTTAACTTTTACTCTCAAAAATTCGTTTTGAACAGCAACTGTTCTTTTAATCAAATTCGTAACGTCTATTTCGGTGGATTTTTATTGTATGGAAATGCAAGACTGTTATCTACATTGTAAGTGTTATTTTGAATTCAAAGAATTTAATTCGTTCTGTATGTCAAACAGAAATCTTGCGAATAATCAAGATTTAACTTTCGAGCAAAATATATTTGACCGTCTTACAGGCCTTACCGAAATGTAAGTATTAGTTACTAACGAAAGATTTACCAGAAAGAATTGCGATTCAACTTTTTTAAATTATCACGATCAGGAAAGTATAAATCTGTATGCTTTTTTACAACCTTCGTCGAGAAGCTTAACCCGGAATGCGCCTACCACAGACGCATAACCCCAATGGGTCGTTTAGACCTTAATCTACTCATCACTCAGGGTGATATCATCACAATGGCCTTGTAGCTACACAACTTCGACAGTACTTCATCCTCTTTAAGCCTCTGAAAGGAATTCACTAAGCGCATGCTCCTCCACCGATGACCAGCCTTACATCTGGTATGGTTTGCGTAAGCAGTGGCTTAACAGGACAGCATTGTGCTATAGTTCCTTCCTTCATCAATTTAATTAATATTTTAATTAAAAATTAATAAAACATTTCGGATGTAAAAAATAGAACCACCAGATATATTTTAGTTGTTTACAAATTGATTTTTAATAAATGATTTTTAATAAAAGTAGCCATTTTACAAATGGTTTTTCAAAATTGGTACACGATACGATAAGAAAGGTTTTACTATTGATCTGTGTCAAAAGCCGGAACACTGTTTTTGAAGAATTAACTCATGTCATCTCATTTATTTAGTTTACGCATACTGACTCATCAATCTATGTTATGAGGGAAGTTATAACAAATTCCAGCTGACGTCTCTTCATTAAAATAATAAATATTTTAATTCAAAAAACATTTAATAAATGTTTAGCTGTTGTTTAGTGCTAATAATCCGGATTATGGTATTTTGAGCGAATTAAAAATAAAAAAGATATTGTTTAGCTAATTTCAAATATGATCCATATTTTGCCAAAACATAGAGCATCAGCATGCGTAACGATATCAACATATTTTTCTTATTAATATTATACGATATGCTAGATTGCAAACATGTCTTTGTTTTCTAATTATTTGTTCAAATTTAGTGATCTCAGTGGAACTAACATATCAAGCGATAGTCTTCCCGAAATTGTTGAAAATCTTTGCAAGATGTGAGTTTCATTTAATTAATTTAAATAATCGTAAATTTATTCAAAATCAACTTCTTTCCAAAAAATTATTTATCGTATTTTTGTATCGTCAAAATCTCTATTAAATTTTTAATTAAGTATTCTTCTTCGTTTTTTTATTCAAAAGGTTCGATTCATTTTTAGAAGGTGATTGTGTAGAAAACAAATTAGATTAATATTAACAACGAAATCATGCATGAATGAAATAAATTATAAATAATGTTTTAATTTTGTCAGCTGTTAAGTAGCAAAAATGATCTAAACCGAACAACAATATAAAATTTATATCATATAGTTTGATGGATGCTGCTATCATCAAGGCATACATCAGCAAATTCTTCTGGTGATCATTAATATTTATTCTCCTGTATGGTTTAGTATAGATCAGTCCGTTCATAAATGTTCTTAATTATTAAATATCCTAACTCATTAAATATCCGAATTTTTAAACGATTAATATATTTAAATTTTTAAATTTCCTAAAAAGATTTTTAAATTTCCAAAATTTAAAATTTTCAAAATTTTTAAATTTTCTAAAAGATTATGTTCTTTAATATTATCTTAGCTGTAGAATAAGTTTGTATTAAAGCTTATTTTGTCAAAACATGACTTATTATTGTTATTATGTGTCGTAATAATAATGCGCTGATAGCACTGTCATGCTTGGGCAGTGACAATGACCAACTAAATGCTCCATTTTCATTGCCCGAATTGGAACTTGCTCTCTTTTCTATGTCTAATAATAAGGCGGCCGGCCCTGACCAACTTTGTGTTGAACAAATTAAAGATTCCTTTTATTTATTATCGAGTTATTGGCTACATTTATTCAATTGTATTCT
Organism: Pomphorhynchus laevis; assembly: GCA_012934845.2. Classification (NCBI taxonomy): domain Eukaryota; kingdom Metazoa; phylum Acanthocephala; class Palaeacanthocephala; order Echinorhynchida; family Pomphorhynchidae; genus Pomphorhynchus; species Pomphorhynchus laevis. The sequence continues at coordinate 96,084 of WNNJ02000467.1, forward strand.
ATACGGTTATCAAATGCCGGTGTCATGGAAGCAAGCTGTAATAAAAATCATGTATAAGGGTAAAGGGGATATAAGTGATACCAACTCGTACCGTGAAATTGCCCTGCTAAATCACACCTATACATTTTTGTCCACTCTTATAACCAATCGATGATCGAAACCCCGTGATTATCTGTTGCCGCCAGAACAATTTGGCTTCCGACCTCACCGATCAACGGTGGATGCAATCAAGGTAGTTCGTGAACAAGTGTTATTACAATTCGAACGCAAGAGTCATTTATATGCTATCTTTGTTTACTTTAAAAAAGCCTTTGATTCGGTTAATCGAGAAATACTCACCCGTAAATTGTCGATGGATTTCCGGATATCTGGTCGTATGCTGAAACTCTTGTGCTATATCATCTATGCCAATTCATTAAATGTCTTCGACGGACTTACTTCATCAGACACAATAATTGCTAGCCGCGGTGTGATGCAGGGAGATCCGCTCAGCCCTATCCTTTTCTCTGCTTATATCCATGATTTGCCGTATCACCTGAGAAACGAATGTCAAACTTCAAGTTCTGTTATTTACGCTGACGACTTAGTTATTCTAACGAGAGATCTGGAATCGGCTCAAAACGTAACCACTGCTCTAGCTAACTACTGTTCAAATAATCTAATTGAAGTGAATATCGATAAAACAAAGGTAGTAAAGCTTCGTAAAGGTGGCAGATTGTGCTCACATGACGAGATTAGTTTAAACAGCAGGAAGGTAGAGTTTAGTAATCAATACACGTACTTAAGGATGCTATTGACAAATAGGTGGTGTTTTAAGCTTCATATCGAAAAGAAATGTGCGAAAATCATAGACACTTCGCGAGTTAAATGTTTAGGTAAGCTTTCCTTTGGTGGTGCTCTTCAGTATTATTATGTCATGCTTCTACCGATTTTGTCGTACGCGCTTTCAGCAATCTGGGCAGACCTCACGATGGCTAATTTTACGCAGATCGACAAATGTAAAGGCAGATTCATTAAGCGTGTTGTAGGCGTCTCTCCAAAGTGCTTGACAACTGCGGTTTATGTTTTATCTAAAGTCGAGTTATGTACGGAGTATTTACGAAATGTGATCGGAGCACAAGATACGGTACATTATATTCAAAATAAAAAAAGCTAGATCATCATCTGTACACTTCACCAGTTAATACGCAAACGAGTTGGAAGTCTCCGTGTGCTTCTAAACGCTCCCTCGTTTGGAGGGTTTATTTGCACGGATATCACGACAAGTTTTGTCGCACTCGCGTACCCGTTCATAAACGTGGAGTTTCGTGTGTGTTTTTTCTGTGGTGATATATGGGAGATATATCACCATATATCACCAATACGTGGGATATATACTTTATCCCACGTATTTGAGTGCCCGGTGTTAGCGCAAAAATCTTTGAAAGAGATCGATGGGTTAAGTTTACGGCTAACAAGATAAACCTGCTAAATTTCTTTTGCCTGTTGGGAAATAGCGGTGGACTATCAAATATTGATATTATCTCAAATGAAGTCGTTGCACAATGTTTTATTTAATTTCTTTCATTTGGCCAAGTCGAGAGACGCATTGCCCTAATAAATTTCCTCTACATTATTGTTATTATGATTTAATCATATGTAGACGATAATATTTCTAATTAGATTGCTTATATTACAAGTTTTTTTTGATTTATGAATATCCATTTGTTGACACGCTATCATTGAGAAGCAGTAGAATGAAAAAAATAAATCCTGTGTTCTGAATTTTTATTTAATTTAATGTTCAATTTAATGTTTTATTTAATTTCTTTCATTTGGCCAAGTCGAGAGACGCAGTGCCCTAATAAATTTCCTCTACATTATTGTTATTATGATCTAATCATATTTAGACGATAATATTTCTAATTAGATTGCTTATATTACAAGTTGTTTTTGATTTATAAATATCCATTTGTTGACAATTTATTGTTGAAATGAGAATAAATTCTCATTTCTATATTGTTGATAAGCAGTCGATAGAAAAAATTAATCCTGTGTTCTGAATTTTCAGAAGTACAAAATATGTATCTCAAAATTACAAATTTTATACAAATACAAAATGTAGCACATTATAATTTTTGCCTAAAAGCATAATTCTGTAAATTCGTTGAACAATTTAAATTGAAAATTAATGAGCCAATTATTGTTGTCAAATTTCGTAGTATAGCTTTTTAAATAATTATTGGAGCTGGATCAAAGGAAAGAAGAAATTATTTTTGATATTTTTGAAAAGGACAATTGCAATAGTCGAAAATTTGAGAACCATAATTTTCTTTTTATATTCCTCTTGATATTTAAACGCCCTGAACCATTAAATAGCGCATCGAACGTATCATTGGACAATAAAAATATGTTAACCTATGAAAATATGCTAATCTCTCTTAGCATCTTCAGAAAATAACAATTGTTATTTTTTGAAGATGCTAACGTAAGTTAGCGAAGTTACCCCTTTTTTCATCCAGCTACAATAATTTGTAATCTTTTAGCATTTTACGGTTAAGTAACTATTTTACGGTTAAACGACGATTACTCATTCAAGTAAAATATTTTTTACTTTTATAAATTTGTTGAACAAAATAAATTGAAAATTATTGTGTAAGTTCACATGGGCAATTTCATTTTACAGTTTATCAACTAATCATTATTAAAGTAAAATATTTTAAAGAAAGTATTAATTGCTTGTAACGTCTTTTATTATTTTAGATCAGTTGACTAAGAACTTATATTGCTTTTTATATAGACACAAATTGGTCCTACCGATATTTAGGATTAAATACTTACCTACATATTTCATTGCTTAACTTTTAGCATTTTACAGTTTATTAATATAATCAATCCTAATTAAAGTAAAATATATTAAAGAAACTAATAATTAAGCATTTAAATGTAGCAAATTTTGATACATTCTTTAATTTTAGAGAATTTTATATTAGAGAATAAAAATATATTAACCTATAGCGTGTATTTGTTCATATTTATCATTTAGATATCTGAATCGCAATTCATTATGGGAATACGTTCGGTTTACATGCAAGTACAATCCTGAATACGAAATGTTAGTAATCATTCTATAACAGTGTATCATAATTTTGCAAAGATACATTCATTTTATATATTGTGTACTTGTGCTCATTCGATGAATATTATAATTACAAATATTTTGCAGACATTTGATTCAAATTTATCAATACATTATTTTAACAAAAATAAACCCTTATTATATGTAACTGCTTGACCGGATTTTTGATTGTGAAGGCCTTTTGGAAATCAAGGGCATCACGATCATCTGTTAAAGAATCGAGTAAACTTTCTGATAATTCGTTGCCATGGTAAAAGTATTAGAATTTATTCTCATTAATTGTAACTTCAACACACTCGCGGTTTTTATTTCAGTGAGACAACCTGAAGCACCAAGCTCAGAAGGCGCACACACATCACTTAAAAGTCTAGTACCTTAATTATCATCCGGAATCATAATGACTCTTGTCTCAGCCAAAGCGCATTCCAACTCTTTTAAAGTTGATAATTTTCATGCGTCGTTAGACAATTCATAATAAATCAATGCAATAGTAAATGTAGTGGGAATTGTAAAAATGCACGATCGCCAATTACTTCCTCGATCATCGAGTTTGGATATATCATCGAGTTTGCATATTACTGAAGATTAAATTCAAACGATGATGGTGATCACTGACGACTTTAATCATTTACGAAAATGCAAAATTAATAACAGGCCAATTATGATGTATTATAAATACGCATTTAGTAGAAAAGGTTATTCTTTACAATTTGGTTTAACGTAATATTTTTAGAGATCATGTTCTATTATCACTTTTTAATATTACGATAAATTCACACAAACGAACTTAAAACGAATTTATTAATATAAAACTTAATATAACAGTTACCTGCTTCTACACAATATTTTACTTTCCTTAGATATCTATCAGGAAATCACATTCAGAATGTAAAGGCAGTAAGAATGTTTTACGCCACAAGTGTTTTGTAAGTATTTAGCGTTTGTTTAAGATTTATATTTACTCATTTTTGAAGGGACATATCCCACAATTTACTGGAAGATCTCCTCGGTTCCGATTGCAATGATATAAGTCAGACAAAAATACTGTACGTATATTAAATAACCTATTTTACAACAAAATATTCAATTTAATCTATTTTACAACAGAATATTTAAAAACACAGTGTTAAAGCGCATTTTACAATGCGTAATCTAAGCATGATGTTTACCGACATAATCATATTTTATGCCTAATATATTGTACGTATATTAATTACAAAAAATATGTCATATTAGTTTTGAGTAATTTATATAACTCAAGTATTTTTTTATCGAAAAAAAAGTATTTTATACTTTATATGCGACTACAATTTTACAAATTATGCTTGCATTTAAATTCGTATTTATTAAATATCCTGTAATATTATTAAAAATGAAGGAACGATAGCACAATGTTGTCTGTTAAGCCACTGCTTACGCAAACCACACTAGATGTAAGGTTGGCCACCGGTGGAGAACCTTCGCGACGAAGGTTGCAAAAATACATGCAGGTTTATACTTTTCTGTTCGTGTTAATTAAAGTTAATTTGTAGACTTTACCAAAGCCTTTGACAGCGTCAATCGCCATTTGCTTCTAGAAAAACTCAAAGTCCAGTACATCATATAAAAAATTATATAAAAAGTTTAAGTATATATAAAATTAATTCAAATTGTAATCTGGAATTGTTATCACCCATGACAACAGGGGTTGTTTATCGTAGACCGGGAATATCACGTTCACAATTATAATATTTTTGCTATCAAATTATATTAATATTAATAAATTGTTAATACGAAATGTTAGTAATCATTTTATAACAGTGTATGATAATTTTGCAAAAATATATTCATTTTATATATTGTGTGCTTGTATTCATGCGATGAATACATCGCATGAACATGTATTATCGTATGTATTCATGCGATGATACATTCATTTTATATATTGTGTGCGATGTATTCATGCGATGAATATTATACTAACAAATATTTTGCAGACATTTGTAAAAAGATATTCTGGTATCAATACAATACATTATTTTAACAAACATAAACCCTTATTATATGTCACTGCTTGACTGTATGTTTGATTGTGAAAGCTTTCTGAAAATCAAGGGCATTACGACAATCTGTTAAATAATCGAGTAAACTTACGGAAATGCATCACTACAATTAGCATCACGACAATCTGGTAAAAGTATGGGGATTTCTCGAGCAACACTTGTTTTATGTACTATCTTTGAATATATGTTTTATATATAAAAAATAAAAAAGTTTGAGAAAAAATCTTATTATAAAAAGTTTAAGAGAAAAGAAAGTTTGAGAGATAACGCATACAATAATACGTACAAGATAATATACACAAGATAATACAATCAATTCAATTACAATCAATTCAAACAATCGAACGTCGCTTCATACACAGTCATCCCGTTTTCAAGTGCACTGCTAACAACCCGAGCAACGAACATATAATCACAGCACAATGCCTAAGGGAAAGCCGTCCTCTCAGTCAAGATTATGCTGTAACTGTAACGGACGTACTACGGTATGTCGCGGATACAGATGTGCTAAATCAAAGGTTTCATTTGTTGATTGTTTCGCGCACAACTGTCGAAATAAATCAAGTGCAGATGTAGTTGATGATCGAGACCGCATACAGGCGACTTCCAACACGGTAAATGTCTTTTCTCTGTCATTACCAAATAATGCAGTTGCTAGTGTTGTAGATGAGTCTTCAACACCACAATATGAGTTGGTAATGTATGCAAGTACTGACATTTTCGTAAATTTTCTGAGAAGACGAAATTTTGGAGACCGAACCTGTTTCGTCTTCTAAAGTGTTCTGCTGGTACGTTATTTTTCGAACGCCTATCTCGTCTGTATAAGGATGTGACACATAATACATCTTCTTTTAACAATGTGTTTTACATCGCTAGTGTATTCTGTCAACTATTGCTACAGCGACCGGTTGTATAATACTGTTGGTTTTGAGGAAGACTCTTGAAAGGAGATTACATATGTGGCACGACCCAAAAGTAAGAAAGTTAATAATTGAAGCTAGAAATTTATAAATCAGGAACACCGAGCAGCTTAATCCGCGTATAAGCAAATGCAATTGGCACACACGATTCACTGAGCTACTTACACATAGAAGCGTGCTTGCAGATATGAGAACCTTACAAGCTGTGGACATCGAACATTCTGTTTTGGATACAAATGAGCTGTGTGACGGAATAAAGATACCTGAAAAATTTGAGTTCACCCTCCTGCTTCGCAAACTTTAATGGATCGGATTCTCCACCATTAACTACCTGGAGTAATTGAACATCGCGATGCCGCATTTGCTCATATTCGACTAGGTGATATTAAAATTGCATCAAGACGTACGCACGGGAGCGGTGGCCCATCAGGCATGGATACGAGCGCCTGGCGCGCATTATTAAATGACTTTAGATAGAGCTCACATAGACTGGCAGAAAATGTAGCCCAATTTGCAATACAGCTGGCAACAAAATAAAACCGTATAGTTCGATAAAACGACTACTCGCGAGTCGGCTTATACCGCTAAGCAAAAACCGGAGAATTCGTCTTATTAGTGTGGGGGAATTACCAAGGAGATTAATATAAAAGGTTTTAATGAAAGTAACAATCAATGACTTTCAAGCAGTAGTTGAAGCTGAACACAATGCGTAGGGCAACGTTGTTCCAAAGAGAAGATAATTCACTCTGTTAAGAAAGTATTTAACGACCACAATCAAGCACGTATGGCTTTTGTCGATGCTACAAATGCATTTAACAACGTCAACTTATCACTTTTTATTGTAAATAGGGGTACGGTATGCCCTCAGCTTACACAGATTTTATGTACTACAAGTTCAAATCCTGAACTTGTATTACATGACGGCGTTATTATGTCAAAATCGTGATTAACTCAAAGCGATCCTTTAGCTATGATCGCATTCTTAGTAGCCACATTCCCATTGATAAGTGAACTGAAAAGTCGTGTTCCTAGCGTCCTACACCGTTGGAACGCGGATGATGCCACTTGCATCAGAGGACTTGACAAAATTTTGGGATTGTGGTCTGTGCTTGTGGAAGTTGGACCCAAATATGGTTACAGTGTAAATCCGATTAAGTGTAAACTCTTTGTATATCCGATACTGCTGGACGCGCATACAAGATTCTTTAACAGAACGCAGGTTCAAGTGAATGCTGATAGGTCTGAGTTACAGTGATCTTTTATTGGTCAGTCAGATTTTGTAAAGAAAAATATAACCGAAAAATACATGCATGGCTTGAAAATATTGATAAACTTTCGGAGATTGCGTCTGTCGATGCACATTTTGATATGCAGGGTCATCACAGTGTCTGCAATTTCGGTAATCACATTTCTCTAGACAACACTAATTGAAACCGGAACATTTCTATCTCTGAAAGAATATATATTCAATTGTCTGTTACCGAAAATATTTGGTGTAAATAATTGGTCGCATGAGTTGTCTCATATATGTTCACTACCGTTCAGACACGGAGGTTTCGGAATTTTAGATCCAAACGATGTAGTTTGTGAGGCATATCAGTCCTCCTTGGAAATATGTGGTACATACATCAGTGATACGGAAGTATCAAATTTATCATCGCACGAAGCAGTTTTGACATTGAACATCAAGTTAAAAATTAATAGTTATCATCTTGTGAGAAAGCAACGCATAATCTCACAAGCTCGTACAAACTTAAAATGTATCCTCGAGTGTGCTTAAAATAGTGGAGCTTCAGAATGGTTATCAAATCGTTATTTCGAAAAACGAGATTATAGAATTAGAAATCAAGCATTCAGGGACGCATTTGTGGCAAAATACGGTATTGAGTTAGATGCAACAGTGGTTAAAGATTGGTACGGTGAAGTTTTCACGACGATGCACGCATTACCCTGCGAAACTGATGGTGTCCTAATCCTTTGACTTATAAATTGCGTGTTATTTATTACTTAATTCATAAAAATTGACTTTTATTTAAAATTTCAATTTTAAATTTAACTTGATATAAATATAAATCGTATACAAAGACTAAGTTATCTGATCTGATTTTTAAACTTTTATTTTCTAAAAATTTTTGAAAGTTTGGCTTGATAACGACATAATTTCTAATTGTGTACACTTTCTAATACGAATACGAGTAGGTATAACGACGTCGTCAGCGAATAGAATTGATTTCATCTATTGAGTGGGTTTCTCTCAATTGCACTGGAAAATCAACTAGAAAAAATAAATTTCAATTTTAAATGTGAACTTGATATAATAACAAAGTGTATAAAATCTTATATAATTATTTATAATTTATCTTTATTATTTTATTGGATAAAATATGTAGACTCAGTTATCTGATTTGATTTTTTAAATTTGTTTAAATTTCAATTTAATATTTGTTCAAATACTAGTATAAACTTCAAGGTAAATAAATTTTTATAAGTTTTGAATAAGTTTTGCTGTCTAAATGGATAACAATTAATTTAATTATCAATTCAGTTAATACGATTTTTAAAATGTTACGAATATTCTATTTATATTTTCATTTTGTTCAGCTTTACCAGCATTTTTAGAAATTAATTTTTTAGAAAGATATGTGTTCTTGCACTTTAACAATGCATTACAAACTGTCAATAAGACTATATTTTCGTAATTTAGAAATGTTTCTTCAAATATGATTGATATTATCGATAAGAGTTTTTTGGAGCTAATGAAATACCTGGAAGAATTGTAAGTATTATTTGGTATATTTTAAATTGCATAACATACTAAAATTATAAGTATATGCTTATTAGACCGAAATCAATAGTCAAATGCTTTAAAGATAAATTTTACTAATTGATATTTTTTGAAAATTGTGTGCTAGTTATAACAAGACGCTCAAGTACTTGAAATAGTTTACTGAGGGTAGTACTTATCACGAATTGGTATCAAGGATGATATCTTGTTCCGAGCAGAGCAGATAGATAGAGTTTTGGATTTGCTTACTTTCATACCGGCCGTTTGGCATTCCTCCGTAAATCGATTTAACAAGCATTGTTGGTCATCATTATCGGAAGCCAACTACCAAGTGGCTTCCGATAATGGAAGTGGCTTGAGCGTACTACCAAGTGCGTTCTAGAGTAGTTGAAAGTGTGAAGGGCTGATCTGTAGTTCTTTGATCAGAATGAAAGCCACATTTATCCTCACGTAACTGTCCCTCGACTATCGGTCGTATCATTATCTCAAGAATCCTAGCAAATAGCTTACCGAGTAGGCTGAGAAGTGTAATGCCACTATAATTTTTACAATATCTTCGATTCTTTTCCTTATAGATCAAAATCAACATCCCAGTTTGCAAATCACCCAGAACCGTTTCTAACTTTAGTGATACGTTCAAGAGTCATTTTATCTACTTCATGATTTCAAATCGAATCTCATCAACCTTAGCAGATATTTTGTTGTACACAAAACAGTTAACCCCTTTCCTCCTATGACTACAAGTCTCAAGGATCCCTACCTTTAATTTCGGGGCAAAACTTCTCTGCAGCTTACGAAAACCTTGATTTTGTGAGTATCCCCAACCTGTCTGTCAACGCCTTCCATAGCAACTCTTGATCAATGCCCAACATTGATCCAAAAGTTGAACACCAGAACCAGAGTAATGAAGTGAGGTAAATAACAAAAAATACAGATATTTTCGAATTATCAATTTTGAATATCCGAATATAGGACGTGATTTGCTGATGCGAATAATCGTGGAGCATAAATTAGCTTTGGATATATTCTGCAGATGCAGCCTAACGTATTGATAGATGATTGACATATTTTATAATTTTGTCATAACAACTTCAGTGCTACTGTTGTTGCTTATTATTCGTTTATTTAGGGATCTAAGAAATAACCCATTGATGAAAATACAACGATTCGACATGGGTGCTAATAGACAACTACGAAAGCTGTAAAGTTAACAATTTTTTTGTCTTTTACTATTTATTGTTCTCTATAGGATTAAATCAGCTAACTGATTCTACGTATTTAATATAATTATAAACTAATCAAGACATAATAATGCTAAATCAAAATGTAATAATTAAATAATAAAATTAATAATTGCTATTTTGTTTAGGTATTACTGCTGCATTAATAAGTTCTAAAATTTATCGTGTATAACTTTTTCATTATTAATTTTAAAGATATATTTAAGGAAATATACCTAGAAGGCTAATTAAAAAGTCAATGTTCATATCAGCTCGAATAAATATAACACCAGATAACATATATTCTTTTCTAGATATCATATATAGATATCTAAAAAAGGAATAAATTTTCAAAATATAAATACATACGATTTTAGTACGCTTTATACAAATCTAGATTTAGTAGATATTAAATAAGCGTTAGTAAAATTAATTAATCTTATATTCGGAAAAATATATCAATATATATGCTATAATAATTAACGGCTATCTAACAAAAATTAAACCATCAAGTAAATATAAATATATGGATAAAATTGAATTAATAGAATCCTTAAATATTTTGATAAATCAAAATTATTTAAAAGTAGGGACATCTATATTTTGACTAATAAAATGTGTTCCAATGGGTGGTAATAGTAGCCCAATTATAGCTGACTTGTTTTTAAGCTTTATAGAATATGAATTTGTTCATAACTGTGTAAAAACTAAATCTAAACTATATAAATATATGTAATATATATTTCGATACATTAATGATATATGTGTATTTAACTCTAATAATTTTTATTCAATTAGTGAATCAAATTTATCCAGAAAGCCTTATTCTTAACAAAACCAATATTAATGATAAAGAAGGTGTATATCAAGATATGAACATTAAATTAACATCAATTAAATCTACTTTTAATTTATATTGTAAAGATGACATATTTAAATTTACAAGAAAGCATATTTTTGCATGAGCATTCATGCATACCATATAATATAAAATATAATACATTAAATAATGAAATTTTAAGAATTGCAACAATATGTAATGATATTGGCTTTCTTCAAAATCATTTAAATAATTTAATAGATACATATTTTAAACTAGGTTACTATAAAAATAACATCAAGCAGAAAATAGTAAAATATATAAATCAACACAATAATATAAAGAATAAATTTAAACTCTTAAGTGGCAAATTTTTATGGATGGATAATAAATAATATACTTTGTATTAGAATAAGATACTAGATAGTTTTATCAGAGGAATACATCATTAGCATGTATTTGGCCCCTCTGCTATGTTGGGTAGAGGAGTTAGGGGCCGAAACCTGATAGCATAGCAGTTCCTCCTGATGACCTCTAATTCTTATTATGATACAACGTCTGTTATTTATTAGTCAATTCATAAAAATGACGTTTATTTTAAATTTTATTTTTTTTATTTTTTAACTTGATTTAAATTATATAAAATCTAAAAACAATTATTAATTTTATTATTTAATTATTAAATTTTGATTACGCATTATTATGTTTTGTTTATTTTATAATTATATAACAATACGTAGACTCAGTTAGCTGATTTGATTTGTCTGTTCTAAAAATTCTTTTGTAGAATTAATACTGAAATAGTGTTTTATACTAGTATTAATTTTGATTATCTTGCAATATTTTTTAAAGTGTGCTTTAATTACTTTAAGTATTTTATTCATATAGACAGAAAGTGGTTTTAATGTACATGTAAACGCACTACATATGAACCTATGTTTGATTGCATTTTTATGTAATTTTGGATTCCAATATAATATAGGTATAGTTTTATTATCTGATTCAACCTTTATACCCTTTTTATCCATTATAGAACAGTGACTTGTAAAAATTGTTTCTTAACTCAACTCACTACGTTCATATGCTGGATTTACATTTAAATCATTAGAATAAACCTCTTTCATTAATACATGAGATAGATATCATTACTACCTTGGCGTGGAATGTATCTTTAATGTAATATTTAATTTTTGTTCTCTTTACGAACTTAAAATAATTTTTGCTTAATTGTATTTTATGAAATTGATATTTAATTATTTATGCTTTAATGCTCATCCATAACTTTTGCCTTATGATTGCTTTACGATTTTTGATAAATAAATGAGTATTTTTTGTTAATTACTGCAATTAACTATGAATTATGTTTTACTAAACATTAGCCTTTAATTTATTAAAAATTAATAATTAATTAGGAAATGTGAGAAACAAAATAAAATTCTCGAGTTTTACTGCAAAACCCAAGAAATTGTTAAACGATCAAATTATTATTAATTATTTAAAAAATAATATAATATAATTAATGTAATTTATTAATTTTTATAAAAATTAATAAATTGAGTTTACGATTTTTGATGAATAAATGGAGTTTAAATATAACTAACTTTTAATGATATATTTAAATAACCAAAAATTGTCAAATGTGTGATTTTAAAAACCGATGCGCTTTTAGATTGAATAAAACAAAATATAATTCTCAGGTTTTACTACAAAACCGAAAAATTATACACAATCTTTAGATCGTGTATAATTTAGATCGTGTATAATTTAGACGATGTATACACGATCTTATCTTATATTACCTTATCAGTAGAACAAATCAGATAACTAAGAATTTTATACAAATTTATCTTAATTTTTTAAAGATAAATTATAAATAATTTATAAGATTTTATGCAATTTGTATTTATATCAAGTTAAAATTTTAAATTTAAATTTAAAATAATAGTCAATAGCATATGATGTATTATAATAAGGATTAAAGGTCATCAGGAGGAACTACTATTTTATCAGGTGTTTGCCCCTATTCCTCGACCCAACATAGCAGCGGGGCCAAATACATACTAATGACTTATTTCCTTTGATGGAATTTGATTATCTAGTGTATCTTATTCTAATAAAAAGCAAATTATTCTAAAAAATTTCCGCTTTAAATGTTTCTATTTGAATTCTTTGTGTAAGCAGACTCCATTGTTTTTAAAAATTAAGCAAATCAAGAAAAGTCCATGTAAAATTTATTCATAATGAATTATTGGAGCTGGATCAAAGAAAAGAGGAAAGTTGTTGATATTTCGCTAACCTCTATTAGCATCTTCGGTAATTTTCTAACTGGAACCCAAATATATAGATATATATGTATCTATATTAATAGGTACATATTTTAAAATTGGTTACCACGAAAATAAAATCAAACAGAAAATCGTAAAATATATATCGACATTGATAATTAATCGAATGGCACCATATATGGGTGACAGTCGATTAAGTATTAAACTGACACCTAATGCCAATTAACCTTTTCGTGGAGCGGCCCAGGCAACGTATGTTCGATATTCATCGAACAACGGCTAAATAATTGGCTGGCTTGCATCAGCCGTAGAGATAGTCATTTCATAAACTATCTCAGATCCATCCGATGACTCCAACTGCGGATTGGACAATGGACGAAAAGGCGGAAGAGAGTCTCGGAGACCTGTCTCCTTACAGTAGAGATGTTGGATCATCAAAGGATACCGGGAACCGAAGATAACCGAACAAACAAAATCACTCCGATGACTCAAACGGCAGATTGGACAATGAACGAAAAGGCGAAAGAGTCTCGGAGAACTGTCTCCTTACAGTAGTGATGTTGGATCATCAAAGGATACCGGGAACCGAAGATAACCGAACAAACAAATCAAGACAACGAAAATGACAAGCAACAAATTTACAAAACAAATCAAGTGCGAAGAGCAATGGTCAACTCACCACTGACCGAAGTAGATTTCATTGTCGAGTGCCGTGTGACCAGGCAGTTGTACGGAGACAGCGAAAGAGGCATCAACATTCGAAGCAAACTAGCCTTCATGTAGAAACGTGGAATGTCATCTCGCTGACGGGGATGGAACCAGAATTAGTCGAAGAGATGGTTCGTTTCGGTCTTGAAATAGTCGGAGTTACTTATCTTTACTATTCTGAAACTGGAACTAAACTTTTGGATTCAGATTGGACCTTGAACTATTCTAAAGTTACCAACGAAAAGTGACGGCAGGCGGGTATAAGGATACTTACAAGTCTCCGATTGTCGTTCGTGGTAGAGAGGTTTAAGTCAGTGAACGAAAGGCTGGCGTTTCTAAGACTTGTGGTCAGAGGGAAAGGAGATAGCTGTTGCGTGTGCGTATGCGACCAACATTAACTCGGAATAGGAAGTTTTCGTGGAAGATATTCAGGCTCTGCGTGGTAATACGCCTGTGGGAGATTCCCATGTACAATTGGGTGACTTCAATGTTCATGTTGGTAGCGACAGTAAGTCTTGGAAGGTTGTGTTGTGTAAAAACGGACTCTATGATCGGAATGCGATTGGTGTTGAATTATTGCAATTTTGTTCTCTGAACAAGTTTGTGCATAACCAACCCTATGTTTGAACACAAGGAGATCCATAGATGCACAGGGCATCATGATTCTCTCAGTCAAAGATCAATGATCAATTTTTCAATCGTTGCACATGATCTGCGAGGTTATGTTCTGGACACTCGTGTGAAGAGAGGGGCTGAACTGTCAACCGATCACTACCTTGTTGTTTGTAAGCTTCGATTTCAGGATCGGATGCTAGAAAAGCCTGGTAGACCTAAACGTTGTGTGAGAGCGTGCTGGTAGCGTCTGCAGATGTTTCTTTCAAAGAATGTTTTTCTGGCTACATCCGAAAAGAATTCTCTCGGTTGCCAGAAAAGGTAAAGAACATTGATCAGGAATAGGTGATGTTCATATCCTCCTTTGCCAAATCAACTGTGATAAGTTGTGGCTCGAAAGCCTTAAGTGCATGTCGTGGACGATATACTCGAGCTGCTTAGTGGACACCAACAGTTAGAGATTTCATTTAATAAAAGAAGCTGGCTTATAAGGCAAATTTGCCTGATTAATCAGTGAAAGCTGTAGACAAATACCTAAGGGCAAAGAGAACTTAAGCTTTAGCAATTAATAAAGCGAAGAAGGCGATTTGAAATAAGTTTGGAGAACATATAAAACTTGATTATAGGTCAACTTCGTAGATGTTCTGTAGGAAGATCAGAAACCTTCGTGTTGGAAAGGTGAAAACTCCTCAACCTGTCTATGACAAGAAAAAATCTATGGTGACTGGCATAAAAGAAATTCTTAGTTGTTGAAAGAGCATTTTAGGAGTCTCCTTAATCCGCTGGATATGCCTTCTATTGTGGAGTAGAGCCTTTAGAACAAAGGGAATAGTTCATATCTTCGAAATACGGCCTATGGTTAAGGGACAGTTGAAAGTGGAACAATGCGGCTTTCGTCCAGGTCGTAGAACTACGGATCAGCTCATTACTCTCTCAACTATCCTCGAACAGTCTTTGGAGTATTCTCAACCAGTCTACATAAGCTTTGTAGATTTGGGGAAGACGTTCGACGAGTTCCGCGAGATGTTGTGAGAGGTACTAAGGGAGGATGGAGTACAACATTGTCTTCGGGTAGCCGTTGCTTCTTTTTATAAACAAAGTATGAGTTGTGTTCGTGCTCTAGGTAGGAAGTCTGAATCATTTCCAGAAGGATTTGGGCTTCGCTAGGGTTGTCCTTTGTCTAAACTTTTGTTCCTTGTTTACATGGACAAAATTATGAGACGGGCTGCTCTGACGGATGTCGGTCTTTAGTTCGGTTCTATCAAAATACCATTTCTGCGTTTTGCAGTTGACGTTGTCTTGTTGCTTTTTGCCCTGAGGACTTACAATGCCTACTAGTTAGATTTACGATATAATTCCTAGTGGCAGGGATGTTTGTTAGTACCTTCAAGACTGTTTCTATGTGTTCGTCTTGGATTCAGGTGAGAATGTTAATTCGGATTGGGGAAATGTTTTTCCTAATGTGGAGGAGCTTAAATATCTTGGGGTATTGCTCTCGAGGAACGGCGGGAACATCGAGGAGATTGAGAAGCGGATTTGTGCAGCTAACGCAGCAATGCGTTTTTTGTATAGGTATGTCGTTGTGAATAAGGGAGTTGAGTCTTCGGGTGAAGCTTTCAGTTTACCACGCAATCTTCGTTCCTATCTTAATTTATGGTCATGGGCATTGTGTTATGACTGAAATGATAATATATCGGGTACAGGCGACCGAAATGAGGTTTCTTCGCGGTGTGACCAGTCTTCGCCTTAGAGATAAGGTTAGGGATTTGGTCATCTGTAATAGACTCGCAGTAAAGTCGGTGCTTCTCCACATCGAAGAATGTTAGCTGAGGTAGCTATGACACGTTCTGAGGATGTCTAGAGATCGCCTTCCACGGAGGATTCTAGGACGAACTCTCTGGAAAGAGATCTCGAGGTAGACCTTCGTACCAATGGATAGATCAAATCTCTAAACTGGCCGAAGACCGCCTTGCGCTATCATAAAAATAACTCTGGTCTGACGCTTAGGATCGCGATGTTTGGATTAATTTAATTAGTGCACTGCCTCCCCCACGACCCGACACCAGGACCAGTTGTTGACAGAAAAAATCTTGTGTATTATTAGTTTTTTGCATGTAAAGAAATTTTTGTTGTAGAAATCTATTAAATTATAAAAATGATATTGAGTAAAGCCAATATTATAATAAAATACATATATTTTAATATATTATATTAAAATTTCATTATTCAATTTACGTCAATTAATGTATTATATTATATGGTATGCATGAATGCTCATACGAAGTATATAATACAAAGTATATTATTTATTATCCATCCATAAAAATTTGCCACAAGAGTTTAAATTTATTCTTTATATTATTGTGTTGATTTGTATATTTTACTATTTTCTGCTTGATGTTATTTTTATAATAACTTTGTTTAAAATGTATCTATTAAATTATTTAAATGATTTTTAAGAAAGTCAATATCATTACATATTGTTGCAATTCTTAAAATTTCATTATTTAATGTATTATATTTTATATTATATAGTATGCATGAATGCTCATGCAAAAATATGTTTCTTGTAAATTTAAATATGTCATCTTTACGATATAAATTAATAGTAGTTTTAGTTAATGTTAATTTAATGTTCACTTAAGAGTTTAAATTTATTCTTTATATTATTGTGTTGATTTATATATTTTACTATTTTCTGCTTGATGTTATTTTTATAGTAACCTAGTTTAAAATATGTATCTATTAAATTATTTAAATAATTTTGAAAAAAGCCAATATCGTTACATATTGACGTAATTCTTAAAATTTCATTATTAAATGTATTATTGTCGCATCATTGTTGAAACTTATTGTATCAGGAATACCAGATTTCATCAGAGGAAATTCTTCATTAGCACGTGTTTGACCCCACTACTGTGAAGATAATCTTATCAAAGTTAAGATCAAACCTGTGAGGATAATATCGTGACACAATCAGAAAAAAATTTCTGCTCACAGATGCAATAAATATGGTATGCATGAATGCTCCTGCAAAAATATGTTTCTTGTAAATTTAAATATGTCATCTTTTGGCACGGAGGCGATGCTGTCGATTCTTTTATTCTAAAGAAGGTTTCACTCATGGAGATTACCTTGCTATGACAACTTTTACCGCTGCATAATTGCCTCTTATAAAGCGTTTGCAAGAAGTTCCTGATCACCGGTGTTTTGCAGATTACACACATTTTATTGTGAATCCTATTGAAATAAAAAATATAAAATTGAATACTGTAAATTGGTCCGGTCAACGGTTTCTATCTCAACGAAGACAAATGTCGCCTGCTGGTACATGAAGAAACACTATGCATTAGTTACATTAGTATTTTTTGATTGGTGACTAAAAAAGTAAATGATGGATTGAGAGTTCTTGGATCAGCTGTTATAGCAGTACAGTATGTTCGTAAATATGCGTCAAGAAATGTCGATAAATGGTTGCTAATCCTCTCTAATCTCGTTCGTGTCAAAAGATGGTCACGTTGCTTTTACTGCTTTAGCACAAGCATTACAGTTTAAATAGACGTTTTTATTGCGCACATGTAGAGTTGAGTCAGTACTTACTCAAAGTATATTGTGATTTTTACGTCATCACATTTTTCCATCGATGCTCTGAGTGCGTCCTGAAAGTGATATCTTAAATTTAATCGATTTACCTCTCCGGAATTGTGGTCTAGGTTTAGTTAATCTTTGGAAACCAATGTGAATCATCTTTTCGATTCTTGGTGAAAATAAGTAATCATATTTTAGGAGCGTTGACCGAATCTTTACCACATCATGCCCAGAAACAAGCTGTGTATAGTATAAGGCGAGAAAAATATGAGTTTTACTATAACAGAATTTCCGACATAAAAGCTGCGTTTCCTACAGCTTTAAAGCACAGCATTATCCGACATGTAATTGTTTAATTTTAAGTCATTATTCTATATTGCTAATTTATTGTCTAATACTCCAGGTAAACTCATCTTTTGCCATTATTTCAGTCAACTTGTAAGCGACCTACGTGTCTGCATGTAGGTCGCTTAAAAAATTAATAAATCTATGTTTCTATAATAATTATAATATATTTTTATATTATAATTTATATTATCATTTTTTATGATAATATAAATTATCATAGATAAATTATGATGCAACCTGAAAGTTGTATCTTAAATTTGACCGAGTTACCTCTCCGAATAGAAAGATAATTAATTAATCCGGAATAGAAAGAAATAAAATGTATAAAAAGTTATTATTATGGATTGCCACATATAGAAATTTTATTTTAGTAATTAAGTAATTAAATTATTTTTAATAAATGCTACTTTTACTATTATTGTAATTATTTATAGTTTAGTTATTTAATAATTAAAATTTTCTATAATTTTAAATATAAATATAAAATTTATTTTTTAATAAATGCTACTTTTACATTTTTTCACAAAATAATGTAAAAAATAAATAAACATTTTAAAATATATAAATGTATCAATGATTATTTTCAATATTAGCTCAAATTATAATTATATATTTATTTTAGTAAATGGTAATTTAATAAAATTTTAATAAATTATAATTACAAAAATTAAATTTATTTATTTTGAAAAAAATAATTATTTTCATAAATTCTACTCTTCTATAAAATTATCATTGATATTTTGTGCTATAGAAAATAAATTGTTAACTCTGAATTATTTAATTCTCAGAAATTCCATAAAACTTCATTAGAACTGAAATCCTTTTTCACAGATCAGATAATATGTTGTGATTATATTTGTAAATTACTTTATATCGAGTAAATTAAATCGTAAAAACTTTTATTAACATGTAATGCTTAAATAATATTGATTCTTTTTAGACAAGTTCACATTACGAGTCTATGTGAAATTACAACTAAAAACTGTCCTTACAGCGGTGAACAGCTTAAGCGGTATGTTCTGATTATATTAGCTAAATCCGTTGAGCATTCTTTAATCATGTTTCTTAACTCATTTGCACAGATTGTTAGTTAATCTAGAATTAATAAAATTCTGTAGTTTTAGTTGACAACATGTTATTACTTTTTTTATTGATTTATCTTTTTCATTATTTTATTTTTTATAAATAAATAATAAGAAAAAATATAAAAAATAATAATTAAAATTAAAATAAAATAAAGTATAAAAATAAAATAAAACAGATTAGTTAATAATAATCTTTTACAGCATCTTTTTAAAATATTTAAAGTCACGTCAGGTTTAGTATTCGGCATAATAATATTGGAGTTTTTATGAATGTAATAAGCCTCAAGAATTTTTCTATTTAAACAATTGGTTTCTTTTGCTAAAAAACAGTATTATTATAGTCAATATTGTGATCTAAATTTAAACTATGGTCTACATTAGCGCTACTGAGGCCCTTTTTGAGTGTATTTGTATTGTTTTAATCTAGTCTCTAATGGTTGGACTGTCTGACCCACATATATTTTATCGCATTTTAAACAAGAAATTTTATAAACAACTCCATCATTATCATGTTTGGGTTTCTTTTTTAAAATGTTGTGTAACTTCGGTATTTTATAATATACAAAACAATATTTAAAGTATTTAACGTTTTATTGTTTTCAATAAATCTTTTCAAATAAATATTCCAAAATTATTTATAAATGGTAATCCTATGTATTCTTTTCTCGTTCTGGGCCAAAAACAACTTGTTTATCCTTTTTGGTACTTTTGTAGAAAGCCTTTTTAATTGTCCGTGATGGAAAACCGTTTTTATCTAATAGAATTCTCATTATCTAATTATTTGTTTCAAGCTCATTTACATCGGAAACAATCCTCTAAATTCGAAAAAACAAAAAATTTGCAGCAGATATTTTCCAAGATGTTAAACATTGGTATTCCACGAAACAATATTTAAATTATTTAATTTTTTAAATAAACGTATGTTTTTAAAATATCATTTGATGTTCTACTAATTAAATCAGCTAACTGAGTCTACGTATTTAATATTATTAAAAATAAACAAAACATAATAATGCGTAATCAAAATTTAATAATTAAATAATAAAATTAATAATTGTTTTTAGATTTTCTATAATTTAAATCAAGTAAAATAAAATAAAATTTAAAATAAAATTTAAAATAAACGTCATTATTATGAATTGACTAATAAATAACAGACGTTGTATCAGAATAAGAATTAGAGGTCATCAGGAGGAACTGCTATGCTATCAGGTTTCGGCCCCTAACTCCTCTACCCAACATAGCAGCGGGGCCAAATACATGCTAATGATGTATTTCCTCTGAAATAACTATCTAGTATCTTATTCTAATACAAAGTATATTATTTATTATCCATCCATAAAAATTTGCCACTTAAGAGTTTAAATTTATTCTTTATATTATTGTGTTGATTTATATATTTTACTATTTTCTGCTTGATGTTATTTTTATAGTAACCTAGTTTAAAATATGTATCTATTAAATTATTTAAATGATTTTGAAGAAAGCCAATATCATTACATATTGTTGCAATTCTTAAAATTTCATTATTTAATGTATTATATTTTATATTATATGGTATGCATGAATGCTCATGCAAAAATATGTTTCTTGTAAATTTAAATATGTCATCTTTACGATATAAATTAATAGTAGTTTTAGTTAATGTTAATTTAATGTTCATATCTAGATATACACCTTCTTTATCATTAATATTGGTTTTGTTAAGAATAAGGCTTTCTGGATAAATTCATTCACTAATTGAATAAAAATTATTAGAATTAAATACACATGTATCATCAATGTATCGAAACATGTATTTCATATATTTATATAGTTTAGATTTAGTTTTTACACAGTTATGAACAAATTCATATTCTATAAAGCTTAAAAACAAGTCAGCTATAATTGGGCTACTATTACCACCCATTGGAACACCTTTTACTTGTATAAATATAGATGTCCCCACTTTTAAATAATTTTGATTTATCAAAATATTTAAGGATCTATTAATTCAATTTTATCCATATAGTTATATTTACTTGATTCTTTATTTTTGTTAGATAGGCGTTATAATTATTATAACATATATATATTTTTCCGAATATAAGATTAATTAATTTTTCTAACGTTTCTTTAATATCTACTAAATCTAGATTTGTATAAAGCGTACTAAAATCGTATGTATTTATATTTTGAAAATTTATTCCTTTTGTGTGTTCTAAAAATTCCTTTGTAGAATTAATACTGAAATAGTGTTTTATACCAGTATTAATTTTCGATTACCTTGCAATATTTTTTAAAATGTGCTTTAATTACTTTAAGTATTTTATTCATATAGACAGAAAGTGGTTTTAATGTACATTTAAACGCACTACATATGAACCTAGGTTTTATTGGATTTTTATGTAATTTTGGATTCCAATATAATATAGGTATAGTTTTATTATCTGATTCAACCTTTATACCCTTTTTATCCATTATAGAACAGTGACTTGTAATAATTGTTTCTAAACTCAACTCACTACGTTCATATGTTGGATTTACATTTAAATCATTAGAATTAACCTCTTTCATTAGTATATCATAATAAAGCTTTTTGCATATGAAGACAAAGTTATTACTAGCTTTATCAATAGTTGTTATTATATAGTTATCCTTTAATTTAGTAAGTTCTTTATACATATCTTTATTAATTTTATCTTTCCTTTTATAATTGTTTGTAATTTTCATTTTATTTTGAATTTTATCAAATATATAATACTTTTACAATTGCATTCTGTTTCCATTATGTTTCTAATATTATCGTTACATATTGATTTTAATTCTTTATTATAATTACAAATTTTTCGTTATAATGGTGGTAGGAGTTTATACCTTATTTTAGGAAATATATTTACTTAAATCTGACCCTATTATTTCTTTACTTTTAGAATTATTTAAAAGTCCGGCTATATTTATGTTATCTATACATTTATTAATGAAGTTTATGGTTAATAAACTAATAAACGACGACATTACATTTTTTACATTTATCTTAGTTTGAAAATATACTCCGTTCACAATTGCCAAGCATTGCTAAAGTGGTTTTTAAATTACTTAAGCTGTATGTTCTGATAATATTAGTTATTTATCATATCTTATATTTCGTTATAGGTTTAGTTCAAATAACAAAAAAAAATTTTATTCCAAAGTAAAATACAAAGAATTACAATCTATAGATTAAATAATAGGGTCAGATTATTTTATATAATATTGTATATTAAAATATATATTATATTGTATTGTATTATTCTAAATTATATTGTATAATATATTTTATATTATATTATGTCATATCTCATATTAGAAGTTTTTGAGGTTATACGTACTCAGAACGTTTTGATATACAAGCGCTATTTGTGTTGTTTACAGTAAATTAAAAGATTCATCTGCCCCCGAGAATGGGATTAAATCGTGAACATTTTCGTGCGATTATTTTTTACAACTTTCGACGTAGATTAACTCAGCAGCAGTGCATGAATGAACTTAATTCAACTTTTGGCGATGAAGCTACAACAAGGACCAGTGTTTATCGATGGTATAGTGAATTCAATCGTGGTCGGAGTTTACTCCAAGACGAATTTCGTGAAGGTCGTCCAAAATCAGTTGTTGTTCCGAAAAGCATTGATGCTGTGCGCGAACTGATATTGCAAGATCGTCATTATTATACATTAAACAACATACGAGCATTAGCTCAAATAGCTGACTCACAATAAGTTCGTAAATAAATTAATTAGTTATTAAAATAAGGAAATGCAACGCGAAACATTGCTTGGTCCATTCGTAGTCTTCTTTTAAAAGTATTAAGTGAACTGCATCCAACTGTGTCTGCATCAAGGTTGTTCCAAAGCTCAACAATTATTCTATCAAATTGCATCGCGCCCAATTTCTGTATCCTGTTTCTTCGAATAGTTAATGAATGACCGCGAAGAACATTTGAACCACGTAGTTGAACCCTACTACGAAGAGGATGATGAGGACGTTGGAATAAATGCCAAACAAGGCACATATCCATGTACCAACGGGTCCATGTGACGGTTTCAAGTCCTAATGATCTCAGTCTGTCTTCATAAGGCAGCGACGCCAACGTTGGTGCTAGCTTTGTTGCCCTGCGAAGTACCCTCTCTGATTTCTTATGTTCATGCACAGTACGTGGGTATACAACCGGAGCTGCATATAAAAGTCTACTCAATACATGTGCTAAAATCAGAGGCCGAAGATCAGTCGGATTAACGCGAACAAACGCGCGTCGAATCATACCTATCATTTTATTGGAGTTGGCACAAGCTTGATCAGTGTGCTTTTTAGTTGATAAATTAGAGGTAACCCATACTCCTAAATCTTTGTAACTATCGACACTTTCCACAATACAGCCCTTATATTTGTAACAAGCAGATGTTAGTTGCTTGCGAGCATTACTAATAATACGCATGTGTTTGCATTTCGAAACATTTATCACAAGCTTGCTAGACGTCGCCCACGACTCCACATTATCTATGTCACTTTGCAAATTATCAACATCCTCACATGAATGAATGGGCCGCTATATTTTTCAGTCATCTGCAAACAAACATGATCGAGAGCGAATGCACCCAGGCAAATCGTTAACATAAATGCTGAATAAAAGCGGACCCAAAACTGAACCTTGAGGTACTCCAAGATGACATTTTCTAGGCACAGACAATGACCAATCGACAAGTACTCGAAACCACCGATCACGAAGAAATTCTCTAATCCAATCAACCATTATGTTTGGGAGTCCAGTATCGACAAGTTTCTGAAGTAGTAGACCATGATCTACTCTATCAAAAGTTTTTGAAAAGTAGAAGAATATAATATCTGTATCGGTATAGTGTGCCTTATTCGCTGTCCAATCAAGATGATCATCAAGCAAATTTGAAACAGTTGAATACCCCTCCCGAAATCCGTGCTGATTAGGGACTAAAATTTTTCCTACACGAAAACACTCAACCATGTAGCGATGCACAAACCTCTCCAACACTCTACAGCAAATGCAGGTAATGCTCACCGGCCTATAATTCTCGATGAAAGAGCGATCTCCCTTCTTGAAGTAGGGAAGAACAATTGACTGCTTCCACACATTAGGAAGAGATCTTTCTAATATTGACTGGCGAAAAATTGCACAGAGAGGAACGCAAATTGAGCCTGCTAATCTGCGCAGATAAACAGAAGGTAGTAACCTATCGTGAGATAGAGCCAACCTTAGGCATTAGTGGGACAAGCATACACTCAATATTACATGAACATTTAACTGTCAAAAAAATTGTTCGCGTTGGATCCCACACAATTTGTCAATCGCTCAAAAAAGGCTCGTGTCGATTGGTCGAAAGAAATGCTCCAAGAATACGATCGCGGTGCTTTAAAACACGTCTATGACATGGTGACAGGTGATGAATCGTGGATTTACGCGTATGAGCCCGAAAGTAAACAGCAGTCGACTGTATGGGTGTTTCAAGATGAGCCAAATCCAACAAAAGTTGTTCGCGCACGAAGCACTTCCAAGCAAATGGTCGCATGTTTTTTTCGGAAAAACTGAACATGTCGCAACCGTACCATTAGAACAACGCAGAACAGTCAATTCTGAGTGGTACACAACAATCTGTTTGCCAGTTGTCCTCCAAGAAATCAGGAAAACCAACCGCCGAAGACGGATCACTCTTCAACACGACAATGCGAGCTCTCACACGTCGGCTCAAACAACTGCATTTTTGAGCACCCAAAACATCGATTTGATGAGTCATCCGCCATATAGTCCTGACCTTTCACCAAATGACTTCTTTTTATTCCCGCACGTAAAAAACAAATTGAGAGGTCAACGTTTTTCGACACCTGGAGAAACGGTTGCTGCATTCAGAATGCATGTTTTGGAGATACCTCAATCAGAGTCGAAAAAGTGCTTCAACAATTGGTTCAAACGCATGCAAAAGTGTATAGATCTTAATAAAGAATATTTTGAAAAACAATAATGTGATTTTCGATGATTAATATTTGTTTTTGTTCTCTAATCCTGAAATATAAAAGGCAACCCTCGTATTTCGTTATAAGTTATCAAATAACAAAATTTTTTTTATCACACTGTATTTTTCAAATTCCAAAGTAATTGATACAAAGTAAAATACAAATAATTGAATTATATTAACTATCGCGCTGTTTGTATAATGGCTTTTGTAAATTGTTCAGCGACGCATTGGAAAGACGGTTTCAAGGAACAAATGATTTTGTCGATTCCAGACAGATGTAATTTAATACTTTACTCTTTATTTTTATTTCGTACTCTATTTAGAAAGAGTTCAAGGCTCCAAATAACTATAAATGTGTGGAGCTGTGAAGATTACAACACACTATTCCTTTATTTAGAGTGTATTGGGAACATACAAAAGATTAATTAAATGTGCTGACTTTTTCAATACAGAAATCTAACGAGCATTTGCTTTGTATTATGTCTTTGTCCGCACTGTTCTTTAGTTTATACGCTTAAAAGTTAAATAAAACTATGAGCATATTAAAGTAATATATCACTTTATTAACTCTTTACCAAATAATCTGCTTGTTTAACTAACATAACTTAAATACTTAATGATTCAACTGGTCGTACAGTGACTCTTTTTAAGTTAATGAATGGTTAACTGTAATGATTAAATAACTTTATTAGATTTGTGATTCCTTGAAAGTCTACATTAATTTGATTACAATCAAAGAATAGATTCAAGTCCATGGAGTACTAATTACTAATAGAATTACTCATATGCAGATTATCAACTCCTTTCGCTATGGAACTTGTGATTATATACCGTCCAGGCTCAGCCGCCTTATCACGTATGTTCTTTAACGGCCTTACCGATCTTCTTTCTCACTGTTCATTGTCTTAAACTCCTTTTGTTCTCGGTGACTTTAACATTTGTCTTGATAGCCCAGCTGTAACTATAAATTACTTTCAACAAGCCCCACTCATATTCTTGGCTGTGCTCTTGACATCATTGCTGTTCTCAACTGCTTCAATGATTATACCTCCTTGTCAATTACTGATCATTGTTTGTCCGATCACTTTCTTGACACTCTTACTCTTACTCGTCCCTATCCCCATCTTTCTTCTCCACCTCCAACATTAGCTACTTCAAGTCAACCTTGGAAACTTCTCGATATCCCTATTTTCTGTTCTGCCTTACTCAATTCTTCACTCTTTCCGATTCCACTTAACTATCTTTCTTACGATGATCTCTGCACTCTGTTTGATTCTAAACTTACGTCGATTCTCAATCATCTTATACCCATTCGACCACGACGTTTTTAGCTTTGCGTCATTCTCCCTGGTTCGATTCCGACTGTTGTTTTTCAAAACGTCGACTCCGTCACTGTTTTCGTGTGTTTAATCGTTTTATTTAACGTTATCCAAACTCACTCCAAATCTCCGTGCTTCCTATCTTTCTCTTCGCCGTTCCCATCTTATTCTTATGCATACTAAGCGTAATCTCTTTGGGCGAAATCAACTTGAATCCTCTTCCAACTCTAAATCTAATTGGGAAATCTTAAACTCAATTATTTTATGATCACCTACACCTTGTAAGATAAATCCTGATAAATTTTCTTCTTATATGCAATCTAAGCTATCTAATTTACTTTCTCTTTTACAATATGTCCCTTGTATCCTATCTTCACTTTGAATACTTCCCTCCTAGAGCTATTCCACCTTCCCGAGTTTCGTCTGATGAAGTTTCTTCGGTTCTTCTGTCATTACCTAATAAAACATCTCCTTCTGACCCAATTCCCATATATCTTAAAAATATCTGCTCATCTATTTTACCCTTCCTAACCATATTGTTCAACTTGTCTATCCGTAGCCGCATATTTCAATCCTAATGGAAATACGCCACTGTCTGTCCTCTCCTCAAAAAGCAATATCTCGACCCCTCAATATCATCTTCGTACCGTCCTATCTCACTTTTCCCCACCCTCTCCAAACTCCTTGAACGTCTTGTCCTCAAGCAAGTTAATGCATATATATTTACCTTCAACTTGTTTCCTCCCTTCCAAGCTGCTTTTCGCTCTAATCACTCTAGTGAAATTGCATGTCTTTAAGTTTATAACGACAACGACTTATATCGCGCGATCATAAATTATGTAGTGTCAGTTTCTCTTGATCTCATATCAGCTTTTGACATCGTCGATCACTCGATTCTTCGCCATCGTCTTCGTCATGATTATGGCTTCTCTTTACCCACTGTAGCTTGGTTTTCTTCATATCTATCAAACCATACTTTTCGGTTTGTACTTTTGCCATCCTTCTTCCATCCCGTACGGTGTTCCACAATGCTCCGTATTAGGCCCAATGCTTTTCTCTCTTCTTCTCGGTGATTTGTCTTCGATTTCTCATACATTTAACTTCCATGTTATGCAATATGCAGATGACGTTCTAATCTATGCTCATGCACCTGCATATCGTATTCATGATCTTAGTGCTTCTGCTTCCAACTGTCTTGCCTCAATTTTCAATCATCTTCCTTCTTTTCGTTTTACTCTGAATCCTAATAAATTCAAAATAATGTGGATCCTTCTTCAACGTCCCGGCTTAGAATGTCCCTCCGTATAATTAAATTATACAATTCTTCCTATTGTTGACAATCTCGTTTACTTGAAAGTCGGATTATACAATCCGACTTTCACTTAAACCTTTCGTTAGAGATGAAGTACGCTCAACTACATTGATTCTCCGCAAGCTCCGTCAAATTTGTAGATTGATCGATTTTCCTTCTTGTATGACTCAAATATCTTCTATCATGTTCTCATGACTTGATTAATGTTTGAGTCTATTTTCAATTCACCTAAATCCACTCTTCTTCCACTACAATGCATTGTAAACGCAGTCGTCTGAATTCTCCTCCGTCTTCGTCGTTTTGATCATGCATCCAACAATCTTGCTTCTCTCGATTTGCCTACCAATTATTCTCGCGTTCAAATTCGTTTTCTTCTCATTGCTTTCCGCCTTGTAACTTTTCCTACTCCTTCATTTCTGAACCTTCTTTTTCTCGACAATTTTCGTCCTGAGTAATGTTCTTTGCGTTTCCGTAATTTCTTTCTTTTACATGTTCCTAACTAATCTACCTCTTTTGCCTTCCACTTATTCCTTGTAAATGCTACTCTCTCGTGGCATCATTTACCCATTTATATGCGCCAATCAACCTCAACGCCGAGCTTCAAACGCCAAATCCGATCCCATTAAAACAATTTAAGAATTTTATCGAAATAACTTTTGCTGTGTTTTTTTAGTTAGTGGACTTGTAAGCGTGAAGTTGGCACGAATCTACCACTTTAAATAAATTATTATTTTAAAATATACGTAAAAAATTGTTTTGGTGATTATAAATTCTTACATTCCAAATTTAAGTTACGCTCGTTTCGCTTTCGGAATGCAAGCGTCGAAAGATTTTGGAAGTCGAGTCAGAAAAGTTTCAAGTGTTTAAGTTAAAAAATGATTTATTTTAACGTGGCAAATGCGTGCCAGCGCACGCTTACATGACCACAACAAAACAAGACTGTGAATCATGTGTCGAGAAGGTGTGAACGGAGGAGGTGTTTGAATGTGATAAAGGAGGGGGCGCGGCGGACGTCGAGAAGGAGTTGATTCCAGGCGAGTGAGGCGGCGACGAGGAAGGATCGGAGACCGTAGTTGTTGGAGTAATTAGGAACGTGGAGTAAGAGGGTATGACAGGAACGAAGCGATAGCGAGGTGGGGCGAGTATCGTCTAAGAAAGGAAGGTTGATGAACGATGGGGAGCCGACAGCGATGAGACGAAAGGTAACGAGAAGAAAGCGGAGTTTGATGCGGATGTGGATGGTGGGCCAGGAGAGTTGGGCAAAATATGTAGATGTGTGGTCGAAGCGACGGAGACGAAAGAGCACTCAAACGGCGGTGTTGATTATTC
This sequence comes from Pomphorhynchus laevis, assembly GCA_012934845.2. Taxonomy (NCBI): domain Eukaryota; kingdom Metazoa; phylum Acanthocephala; class Palaeacanthocephala; order Echinorhynchida; family Pomphorhynchidae; genus Pomphorhynchus; species Pomphorhynchus laevis. The sequence continues at coordinate 125,577 of WNNJ02000467.1, forward strand.
GTTGTACGGGTAGGATGATGGATTTTGGAGAATTGGCGAAAAGGCTAAGGCAGTAATCGATTTTAGGGAAAAGAAGCGATGAAAGAAGAGACATATAAGAACGGAATTCGATAAGGGGGCGGATACAGCGGATGTCACGGAGAATTAAGTTAAATGAGCGGACATGTCACGGACTAAGGGTTTAAGGGAAAGGTGATCATCGAAATGGAAGCCTAAGAAAGTGAGATTGTGGACTATGGGGATGATCGATGAGGCAAAATATACTGTGGGAGGAGATATGTTTGGTTTACGGGGGAGGATACACATTATTTTGGTTTCGGCGTTTAAAACGAGATGGAGATTGGAAAGACGTTTGTAGATAGAAGAAAGACAGTTGGAGGCAGAAATGCCGATATCGTGTATGCGTTGTGCGGGTGCATGAATTAAATCAGCTAACTGAGTCTACGTATTGTTATATAATTATAAAATAAACAAAACATAATAATGCTAAATCAAAATTTAATAATTAAATAATAAAATTAATAATTGTTTTTAGATTTTCTATAATTTAAATCAAGTTAAAAAATAAAAAATAAAAAATAAAATTTAAAATAAACGTCATTTTTATGAATTGACTAATAAATAACAGACGTTGTATCAGAATAAGAATTAGAGGTCATCAGGAGGAACTGCTATGCTATCAGGTTTCGGCCCCTAACTCCTCTACCCAACATAGCAGCGGGGCCAAATACATGCTAATGATGTATTTCCTCTGAAATAACTATCTAGTATCTTATTCTAATGCAAAGTATATTATTTATTATCCATCCATAAAAATTTGCCACTTAAGAGTTTAAATTTATTCTTTATATTATTGTGTTGATTTATATATTTTACTATTTTCTGCTTGATGTTATTTTTATAGTAACCTAGTTTAAAATATGTATCTATTAAATTATTTAAATGATTTTGAAGAAAGCCAATATCATTACATATTGTTGCAATTCTTAAAATTTCATTATTTAATGTATTATATTTTATATTATATGGTATGCATGAATGCTCATGCAAAAATATGTTTCTTGTAAATTTAAATATGTCATCTTTACGATATAAATTAATAGTAGTTTTAGTTAATGTTAATTTAATGTTCATATCTAGATATACACCTTCTTTATCATTAATATTGGTTTTGTTAAGAATAAGGCTTTCTGGATAAATGTGCTCACTAATTGAATAAAAATTATTAGAATTAAATACACATATATCATCAATGTATCGAAACATATATTTCATATATTTATATTGTTTAGATTTAGTTTTTACACAGTTATGAACAAATTCATATTCTATAAAGCTTAAAAACAAGTCAGCTATAATTGGGCTACTATTACCACCCATTGGAACACCTTTTACTTGTCTAAATATAGATGTCCCTACTTTTAAATAATTTTGATTTATCAAAATATTTAAGGATTCTATTAATTCAATTTTATCCATATATTTATATTTATTTGATGGTTTAATTTTTGTTAGATAGACGTTATAATTATTATAACATATATATGTATATCTTTTTCCGAATATAAGATTAATTAATTTTACTAACGCTTCTTTAATATCTACTAAATCTAGATTTGTATAAAGCGTACTAAAATCGTATGTATTTATATTTTGAAAATTTATTCCTTTTGTCTGTTCTAAAAATTCTTTTGTAGAATTAATACTGAAATAGTGTTTTATACCAGTATTAATTTCGATTACCTTGCAATATTTTTTAAAATGTGCTTTAATTACTTTAAGCATTTTATTCATATAAACAGAAAGTGGTTTTAATGTACATTTAAACGCACTACATATGAACCTAGGTTTTATTGGATTTTTATGTAATTTTGGATTCCAATATAATATAGGTATAGTTTTATTATCTAATTCAACCTTTATACCCTTTTTATCCATTATAGAACAGTGACTTGTAATAATTGTTTCTAAACTCAACTCACTACGTTCATATGCTGGATTTACATTTAAATCATTAGAATTAACCTCTTTCATTAGTATATCATAATAAAGCTTTTTGCATATGAAGACAAAGTTATTACTAGCTTTATCAATAGTTGTTATTATATAGTTATCCTTTAATTTAGTAAGTTCTTTATACATATCTTTATTAATTTTATCTTTCCTTTTATAATTGTTTGTTATTTTCATTTTATTTTTAATTTTATCAAATTAAAAATAGATTAGAATGTCAACATAGATTAGAATGTCATCAGCATATTACATGACCTTAAAGGAGTAAGGTTTGATAAACGGAGATAGATCGCCAAGCAGAAGAGAGAAAAGCAGGGGACCTAGGACTCAACCTTGTGGAGCCCCGCAAAAAATAGGGATGGGAGGGGAGGATGATGAATTAGAACAGACGCGAGAGAAACCGTCGGATATATATGAGGCGAACCATGCTACGGAGGAGGAAGAAAAGCCGTAATCATAACGAAGGCGAGAAAGGAGGACGGAGTGGTCGACAATGTCTAATGCGGAGGAGAGGTCGAGGGAGATGAGAACACTGCATAGAGCCTTGTCTCGAGAAATGAGTAAGTCGTTGTACACTTTTATGCATGCGATTTCTGTCGAGTGATTAGAGCGGAAAGCGGATTGGAAAGGAAGGTAGAGATTGGATGAGGAGAGATAAGCGTTGATTTGTATTAAGATGAGGCGTTCTAAGAGCCTAGAAAGAGTAGGGAGTAGTGAAATAGGGCGATAGCTAGAAGGAAGGGAGGGGTCGAGCGATTGTTTCTTAAGGAGGGGACGAACGATTGCGGATTTCCAGTGTGAAGGGAATATACGACTGCGGATGGACGAGTTAAACAAGGTTGTGAGAAATGGGGATATCGATGAGCATATAGATTTTAATATGTAAGTAGGCAGGGGTCGGCAGGTGAGGTATTGTTGGGCAAGGACATGAGGACAGATGATACTTCTGTAGGTGAGACTGGGAGAAGATGAAAGAGTTCCGGGATGATGAGATTAAACTGGGCAGAGTGGGATAGGATGGAGACCGGGGTGTGAGAGAGCAACGTGGATACTTTAGTCTGGAGAAATGACGAATAATCATTGGCATTGATGTTGCACGGCGAAGAGGAGCGAGCAAGGATTGAGTTAAAAGTATGCCAGAGAGTCTTAGAGGTGAATGAAGTGATGATTTTATGCTACCAGGAGTTGCATTTGGTACGTAGTAGGTTGAGATGAGACCGGCGAAGAGCAAGATAGGAATCACGGAAAGACGGAGTGATCGAGCGGAAATCACGTCTGAGAGAGCGGTGATAGACTCTAAAAGCATGGCGGAGTCGACGCTTTGATAGTAGGCATTGGATGTCAAACCATGGGCACGGTGCAAGCGACGGTGTGGGTGTAGCTTAAAGGGCAAGAGAATATCGAGAGTGGATGTGAGTTCAGAGTCGAAAAGAAAGGCGAGATCGTGAGGAGATGAATATGTTATTGCGGGTAATGATAGAGACGATTTTAGTAAGGCAGAGCGGAGAAGGGAGAGGTCAAGATTTCCCCAAGGGCGACGTAGAATTGTAGGTGTGTGAGGAGGGGTGTGGTTGTGAGTGAGATCAAGGGTGATAATAAAGTGATCGGATAGACCAGGAAAATTTTTTAAGTTAATTAAAATTACTTCTTAATTAAGTCATACTATCTTACTCCACGTTCCTAATTACTCCAACAACTACGGTATCCGATCCTTCCTCGTCGCTGCCCCACTCCCATTGAATCAACTCCCTCTCGATGTCCAACGCGCTCACTCCTTTATCACATTCAAACACCTTCTCCGTTCACATCTTTTCGACACATGATTAACATTTTTGTTTTGTTGTGGTCATGTAAGCGTCGCTGACAAGCATTTGCCACGTTAAAATAAATCATTTTTTAAGTTAATTACAATTACTTATTAATTTATTACAATTAATTACACTCAGTTATCAGATTCCTTTGCTATAATTTTCTATATATATTTACAATTCCTTTGCTATAACTACAATAAATAACATACAGAGTGTAACTACGAATAACATGCCAAGAGGTCAACCGGCAAGCATCGCGAGATGTAGCATGTGCAACGGCCAAGCAGCGAAATTAAAGGGTTGCACGTGTGCGCGAGCAGGAAAGCCATGTATCAATTATTCGACTTTGAACTGTTGTAATAGAATAGCTTGCACAGCCAAGTATACAATCATCATAGTTGCTCATGTGCAATTGTCAGATAGTCCTAAACGTTTCGTCACAGATTTGTCAGGTTCAGCAAGCTTCTGAAGCAGACGAAAATTATGGGGTCATTCAGAGTTCCAATCAAACATTTACACAGGCAAAGCTTTCAATATATTGAATGTACGACAAGGTTAGTAAGTGGTCACCAAACGCTCTAACCCTACCACGCTGCAACGAAAGTCGTATTATTATTTAGTCGGACTATTATACAAAGTATTATTAAAATACTTTGTCAATGCGGTCCACAACATATCCACCTGCGCAAAGTGTCTTGTATACGTTGTGCTTTGGATAGGAGACCAGAACTTTGGAAGGAGGGAAAACTGGAAGAACTCTTACTGGATGCGAGGTATCTGCAGTACGTGAGCTCAAAGCGGGCCGAAGAAAGCAAAACAGAATAGTGAGACAAAATGTTCATCAAACTAATGATGCGGGGTAATATTAATGGTGCAATGCAAACGTTAGCTCCTAAATATATCAAATCAAAGTGCTTACATCTAGATGACGTCATTAATGGTGTGACGGTCTGTCAAGTTATAAAACTCAAGCATCCAGAAGAAGCGCCAGTGCAAAGGGTGGCAACTTTATCAAATCCATTGCCAGATGTTATGCCTTATCACGCATACATCTTTAATTATATCTTTTCAACAAATATCGTTGAGCAAGCAAGAAGAATTACCGAATCGGCGGACCCTTCAGGGGTGAATGCAAAGGATTGCAGACATATGCTTGTGTCCTTTGATAGAGATTCCTCAAAGCTAGCTGAGGCGTTGGTTTGATTAACACGAAGATTAGCTACTCTCGAAGTCGATTCGAACTCAGTAACCGCTTTTACGGCTTCAAAATTGTTCGCTCTTGACAATTATCCGGGAGTATTCCTCATTGGTATTGGGGATGTGTTTCGTAGAATAATAGCCAAAGTAATATTAAGGAAGATATCGATTCACATTCAGTCAGTATCAGACAACAGTCAATGCGGGGCAAAGATGCGGTATGGAATATGCATGACACATTACGACAATTTACGACATATTCAGATGACATTGTCTCAATCCGAGAATGCATGTCTTTTACTTATATATGCTGACAATGCATTTAACCGCCTGAATCGTAAAGTTGCAATTGAAAACATGAAAAAATCTGCCCTGCGCTGTTACCAATACTTCATAACACATCTGCAATGGATCCAACATTGATAATTGACGAAGATATAATAATGTCAAGAGAAGGATTTCAGCAAGGCGACCCGTTGTCTATGATTGCTTTTGCTGCGGCATCACTCACACTAATGCAATGCATCAGTCAAAGTTTTCCTTCGGTAGAGCAAAAATGGTATGCTGATGATGTTTCATGCGTTGGAACTGCCGAATACCTGGTTAGGGTTCTCTATCTGTTGCAGAAAGTTGGACCAGCGTAAACGAAATGAAGTAAAAGCTACTGAGTAAGGGTGACGATACGAGTACAGCTCAAATATTCTTTTCTTGGTCTGTACATATAACGAAAAAATGGTGTTGAAGTCTTAAGAAGGCCGATCGTAACAGAAACATTTGTAGAGTCTTGGATTATTGAAAAGGTCAAAGAATGGATTTAATTTGTCGAAAAACTACCAGAGGTGGTAAAATCGAATCCGCATGCTGCCTATTGTGCGTACATCAATGTCTGTCAACACAAATGGAGATATATTCTGAGAACGTGTCATTACAATGGTAAGTGGTTATTTGATCTAGACCGATGCGTATGCGAAAGGTTTTTGTCTCAAATTACAGGACAAGTTGAAGTGACATATATAATACGTCAAATATCGGCACTGCCAACTTCATATGGCGGGTTGGGAATATTAGTTTCATCATCGCTATGTGAAGCAGAGGGGAAATCAGCCAACATAAAGTACACACCATTGGAACGGGAAATTACTGGTATAAAGCTAGAACAAGCACAAAATGAAATATCGCGGCGTTCGAAAGTAGATAGGGAATTAAAGAGACACAATGAATTTGAAAATGTCCCCGGCGGATGTAGTGATATAGAGAAACAAGCAATGCTACATGCCCGGTGTGTTTGAGCGTCAACATGGTTATCGGCCAAGTTATACGAGGATAGCGCTTATCGACTTACTAACTATGAATTTTTGGATTGAATATGTACACGGTATTCATCGCCGTTAAAAAATGAACCGTGAGCACAACAGTGTAAACCACGTGCTTTCGTGTCGTGTTAGTGGAAAAACAATCGTACGACACAATTTTATTAGAGACGTCTTTGGAAAAATGATTATGGCTGTAACTGGAAGAGTGGAATGGGAACGATGACAACATAACAAGGAGCTCGTTTAGACTTGGTATGTTTAGGTCTCTACGGAAGTGCAATGGAGCGGACGTATTTTGACATCGCTATTTACAATCATTTTGCCTCATCGTACATCTCTCGCGAGCCCAAGAATATTGTCGAGTACCATGAAAATAGAAAGCGATCAAAATATTTGGAACGAGTTAACACAATCGAGAATGTTATATTCGTACCACTTATTTTCTACACATAGGGTAGAATTGGAAAAGAGGCTTCATCAATTATGAAAAATATATTATTATTATTTATTACAAGACTTTGACACATAAAAGCGTCATTTTGTCTGATCACAATATTAAGAAAAGAAAAAAAAGAAAAAAAAAGTAGTTCAGCAATAATAAATTGTCACATATAGTTATATATTTCCTGCAAAGAATCTTCTCTTTTTATCCACATGCTCAGCGCATTCTGGAAAGATTTGAACTGTGCCATATACACGATCAAATTCGGCAATCGGTTCCATAGGTTTACCGCTCTGTGAGATAATCGCAAGTATCTATGACATTTCCCGTGTGATTGCACAACAACTGATAAAGAGTGTCCTCTGTGGCTCGGGTGATCATTTAGAATAACGGATTCCGATGGATAACCAGGAAAGACATGGATCATTCGCCATAACTGTAATAAATCATTGTACATATATCTCTTGTAAACTGAAGTAATATTTAGTTGGCTTAGTCTATCACAGTAGGCGATGTTCCGAAGACCAGAACAGAGCTTGGAAAATCGGCGAAGAATATTTTCTAATTGGTAGAATCTTTTCTAATTGGTTTATTTCACCACGCGTAGAAGGAAAAGTCGCCGGCGAAGCATAATCAATGATTGGTCTGATCAACGCCTTATATAATAGTGAGAACTGAATCGGTGGAAGCGAACTAAAGGTATTTTTGATCATGTAAATAATTTTTCTCGACGTGCTGCATATATTTTCAGTATTGAGGTCGGTTTTAAACGAATTCTGAACAATTATCCCAAGATCTTTTGTATACGAATTTGTGGGAATAATCTCACCGCAAACAGAATAATCATTTGGTAAATCACTACGACCAAATCTGAGGTGGACACATTTAGTAATGTTAATCATGATTCCGGTCAGTTTGCTCCACCTATTAACCATATTTATGTCATCTTGTAAGTGTTGCATATCGGCATGGCATGTTATGACATTCCATATTTTAAGATCATCCGCGAATGCTAATTTTTTACATTTTAGAGAGCGTAGCAAACTATCCAGAAATATCACGAATAATAATAGACCCAACACCGATCTATGAGGACCACCCATTGATAAATTTGACGGTCTAGATAGACAATTTCCAACTCGAACTCTAAAAGAACGATCAGATAGGAAAGCGTGAATCCATCGAATAATAGGAATTTCAATTCCGTAATCTGCAAGAGCTTCAATCAACATATTGTGGGGAACCCTATCAAAGGCCCGACTGAAGTCGAAATACACGACATCAACTGCATTACCCTGCGCAAATGCATCAACCCATGTTTCGCGTGCACATAAAATATTAGACATGCAAGAACGTCCAGGACGAAAACCATGTTGCGAATTATCTAACAAGTTCGATGATTCAAGATAGGATAGTAATCGCCGATACAATATGCGCTCTAACATCTTACATACGACACTTGTAAGGCTTATTGCTCTATAATTTTCAGGATTGTGACGATCTCCTTTTTTGTGGACTAGCACTACAGTGGCGATTTTCCAATCTAACGGTAGAATTGACTTTGCTAGTGCTAGTTGAAACAAATAAGCTAACGGTGAAGCAATAAATATAGATAATATCTTTAGTATCTGGGGATGTAATCCATCCGGACCAGGTGATGAATGTCGTAAAGAATTTAACTCACTATAAACCTCCTCGGTAGTAACATCAAAATAACTTCGTGAATGGCTTACACGAGATTGCTGGTTAATTTCTGTATTATTAGTTACGAGTTGAAAAGTCGACGCAAACGTGTCGGCTACATCTGAAGAGACGAAATCGTAGGAGGAATTGTCCTATTTCTACGTATGTGAGCCCAAAATCGTTTTGGTGCACTATGAAAGTCCGCAGCTATTGTCATTTCGTAGTTACATTTTTTGCGTTTTTTAAGCTTTTCAAATACGTTACGACAATTGACGTATTCCTGTCGATAAGTATTGTCCTTGCAGCTTAATTTAAACAGTCGGTTTCTTCGTCTTAGTTCTGATTTAAGTTCTCTATTAAACCACGGAGGATTCACTTTTTTATTTTTATGCACGATCTCGGTAGGAACGTATTTTTCTATTATTTCACACATTGCTGAACGGAAAACCTACCAACAATCTTCAACATCGTCGCTAGCGCCTACAAAGTTCATAGTCGATGCTGCTTGAAGAATTTTACAATGATCCGCACGATACCAACAATGCTTGAAGATTTTAGTTTCGACTTCGTCAATAATATTATTTGAAATCCCTGAGAAGTGAAAAAGCAATATACAATGATCACTAACTCCTATGGGTGCTTCATGCATAATGTCACGCACATCTGTTAATGATTTAGATAAAATTAAATCCAACAAAGAACTTTGATCATTCATAATCCTAGTTGGTGCTGATACATGCTGAACAAGAAGTAGGCTATCTAACAGAAAATTCCACAAGTCATGATCTAGTTTACTAGAAGATGTTATTCCTGAATGAGGATCATCCATATTAATGCTGGAAATATTGAAGTCTCCTAAGCCGAGGAACTGGCCACCCATTGCTGCCTTTGTCAAAATATCTGAGAATTCCTAAGTGAGAGCAAAGCTACATGGAGATCTATAACATAGTTCAATAGTAACTTTATTTCTTACATGGGATAGACTCGCCACCATCAGTTCACAAGTACAATATGTGTCAGTATAACATTCAAAATCGTCAACACCTATACATTGATCGACATAAAGTGCAACACCGCCTCCTCGTCGTACTTTACGATCAACTCTGATGATAGAATACCCATCCATAGCTACCATACTATCAGCAATATCATGATGGAGCCAAGTTTCGGTAACTGCAATTATTTGAGGTTTATATGTAAAGAATCTGTTCCGAAATTCGTCAATCTTCGATACTATACTACGAATATTTGTGTAAGCGACGTTAATAATTGGAGCTGAACATTTACTGGTTCTTGCGTTTATAGATAGTCCAGTAAGAAATATATCTAACGAGGATGGATCAATACTTAAGCAATTAACGGACTGATTGGATTCCAACGTACAAATGGCTTTCTTCGAACTACACGAAAATTTCTTATTGTCAAGTCCTTTTCACCAGAAGCATTCCTGGTCTTTAGCTCTTCCCAAGCTTGATGTCGCATCTTACGATCCTGAATGCTGAGATCCTTAAAGATTTTAGTAGTTTGACCTTTTAATTTATACCCTCTGCGTAAGATCTCGTTAACATTGTCCTAACCTGAACAATGATTTCACTAGAAGAGATGAGGCTATAGATTCCTCACCTGAAGTAAATATTTTTGATAATACTTCCCGAACTCTACTCACGTCATGATCAATACGTAGCTGCGGCTCCGAAGAGTTAGATTCCGGTATATTAGCAAAGATTACGCACCGATCTCGGTTTTCGCCACGCATTCGCGCATTAATATCTAGCGGTTGTGCTAATGTTCTTTTTTCTGGCCGTTTCCTGTTTTATGTACGGAAAATTCTCCGACATTTGCAACCATCACTGACGATTTAGACATTGAATTAATATCCCTAGGATGATCTTTACAGTTGGATCCACCAAGTTTGCAGTCAAGTTGCAAATTTTGTTGATTAATACTGGAGGAACTTCGAAAATGACGTCCTTTAATATTCTTCCATACCCGTGTAGAGTGAGTTTGTGGGGTAATATTGGATATTTGATTGATATGATGATTGTTAGTGGAATTTTGCAATATCACATTCCCTGTTGTACACTGATCCATTATGCAATCGCTTACTTCGAGTCTATTGTTGTGAACATTTACAATTGACCCACTAGAATGCACAGTTGAATTTGATAAAACAGGAGTGATGTTATTGAATGTTTTTGTAATGCATCTTTGGAATTCATGTTGCACTGGCGATGATTTATATTTTGAATTGCTTTTCTTAAAACACTTATTTCCTCTTCTAGTGATTGAATGCGCAGGGAAGCGCAAAACCCACACATAAATGACCCACTAGATTTATCATTTGAATCAGTAGCGATTGTAATAGTCCACCAGCGTCGACAATCATCAGAGTCACAATGTACTTGATAACTTGTAGATTTAACCTTCTTGTTTTTCATAACAGTACGAAAACAATTGTGTATATTAATCTTGTAAGTAGTGTATTCACTTCAGATTTTAAACTTTTTTATGTCTAATGTCGATTGGAATAATTATTGTATTCACTTTAGATCTCAAACTTTTTTAAGGTAGCACCCCGAGAAGCTTCAGAGGTTCGTACAAAACAAAAATTTATTCAAATAACTAAAATTAAAATTATCAATATATGTTGTCATTTCTTATTCATCTATGCCTATGAAACGCCTACCTGTTCTTCGCTGAGCGCGGGCCGCGGATGCACATCGATATGCAGAGCGCAAGCTGGAGGCCGAGTCTCTCGGAGGCGTTTTATATCGTGAACATATGTGGTGCTTCTCTTTGCAGCGAGCTTGTTCACGAGACGTTGCTAAAACCTCGAAGCAGACTTATCTCCCCCTAATCAGGAGAGTACGATCGGGGAGAAATTCGCTCTCTCGATCAACGAGACGCGCTTTTGGTATTTTGAGCACTTCCGCTGCTCGTGGTATTCGAAGCATTAAATTGTAGATCTGTAGACATGCTATGTCCAGCCGTGCGTCTGGGTCAGATGTCGTGACTACATGCTCAAAATGAATTTTGGCATCGACCGGATTCATCATCAGTTCGACCGATACACTGTCGCAAACTTCAGTGAGTGTCTTTGCCATTATGACTCGGATTGAGTCATGCCTGATCGAGGGTTGGTCCCCATTGGGACATTATAAGCAGTGTGCTAGTGAAATCGTCGAGCCGCAAAATCAGCGAGTTGGTGCGTCTTTGCATATCGTATTGTAGCGCGTGACGATGGCATCGTAAAACGATTCGTTGTCGATACGAATCTGCATATTTCTAGTGGGGACGCAGATAGCCAAGATGATCCGCCCTTCACCATTGAATGCTCGATTGTTTTACGCATATTTTCGTCGTATGCTGAGACGTGATAAGATGATTGCCGTGTTTCTAGCCTATTTTTGTTTGCGCAATGCGGTAGGGCGTAAGCATGGTTCGGATCTCAATTCGGACCCTTGCAGCCCTTGCAGATATGGCTTGCACAACAATAGCGAGTTTTTCGGACAATAAATTTTAATGATAGCAATAAAAATATACACTAGCCATAAAATTCATTAATAAATGTATAGATAACATGAATATAGGTAGAATTTTAAATAATTCTAAAAACAAAGAAATAATAGGATCAGATTTAAGTAATTATATTTAAGTAAATAAAATGGGTATAAGTTGTTACCGCCATTGAGACGAAAAATTTGTAATTATAATAAAGAATTAAAATTAATATGTAACGATATTTTTAGAAAACTTATAGAAACTGAATGCGATTGCAAAAGTCTTAGTTTTGATAAAATAAATGAACATATATGTACCCATAATCTAGAATTAATTGAAAATTGTGAATGAAGGAAAAATGCTATGAAAACGGTATTCTTACATCAAAGATAAACAACTTTTAAGAGATAATAACCTGAAAGATCTTTATGTAAATATAAGAAGTTTTTCTAAAGATATCATATGTTCAATAAATCAAAAATTAATTAACGACTATGATAGGCTAAGTTGTATAATAGACAGTTATTGTAATGTAAAATACTATAATCGTACAATAAATGTTAATAATAACAATAGAAAATATACATTAACCATAAACTTCATTAATAAATGTATAGATAACATAAATATAGCCGGACTTTTAAATAATTCTAAAAGTAAAGAAATAATAGGGTCAGATTTAAGTAAATATATTCCTAAAATAAGGTATAAACTCCTACCACCATTAGGACGAAAAATTTGTAATTATAATAAAGAATTAAAATCAATGTGTAACGATAATATTAGAAACATAATGGAAACAGAATGCGATTGTAAAAGTCTTAGTGTTGATAAAATAAATGAACATATATGTATCCATAATCTAGAATTAATTGAAAATTGTGAATTAAGAAAGCTGCTATCAAAAGGGTATAACAACGATTAAATAATAACAACGACAAAAATAAAATTTACAATTCGTTATATAATGACTTAAATGATTAATTATTTGCATGTTATTTTCTTTATTTTTAATCTCTCTATACAAGTAATGGTTTCCGCAAATGGGCCTTCAATTCACAAAACTATAATTTAAGTTTGGGTATTATAAAATGTTTGAATATTTATTATCTTCTTCTTAATCTTGATGCACGGAGACATGTGGACACACAGAGCGGGCAATCTCAAAACCAATATCAAGTTTAATTTTAACGGCTTTATCGAATATGCACTGGTTGACAGATTGGCTGCTTTGGCGGCAATTAGCTTTATTAGCTTCTCAGCTTCTTTACCGAGTCCTCCGGATGTCGAGAAAATCAGTGGCGAGAACAAAGCGCGTTCAGCCGAACATATTCGTTCGACATATTTGTTCTTTTTGCCACTCATTGTATTAAAAAACCGAATCTGGTTCACGAGAGATATTCGATTGAGGCTGTACAGAGAAAACATTGACGTCAAAGAACGTCCACTTAAATCGATTACCGTCCAAAACAAAGGATATCAAGCCGTGCATTCTGATCACGTGTAGTTGTGGTTCGTTTGAAAGCCATGTCGTCAGGGACGGCGATTAGTTGTGATTCGCATTATACACAATGCGAAATTTTACGTGATGTTGCGAGTTAATGTCTCTAACAGCATCATGCCGGATAGCAGGCAAGGCACCGTTCTTGCACGATAGAGAATGGACGATATTTACTGGTGAGCCGCAAATGAAATTGCCGTTTTTAAGGGATGGATAGACATGACCGTATCAAGCGTTTAGGGCATCTCTAAATTCGTTTGCTGATAGATGAAACCCTTCATGGGCTAAAAGAATTGAATTTAGCCACGATGAGGCTCCATTACGGGCTGCGTGCGCGATGAGGTTATTCGTAGTTGGTGTATCTAGAATAGATAGCCCGAAAATACGTTATTGATGTGCTTGAACTCTAAGTTGTATCACTGCACGCAGCGTCGTAATTTGTTTGTCTCTCAGGTCGTCACCGGTAAGGCCGGAATCGTAAGTTGAGACAAGCATCTGCGAGGATAATCGTTCCAATTTTGATGTGAATCCAGGGTGGGTGATTCCCAAACCACTTAATTTTAATGAAGAGCATATCATTGCTACCCAATCGTCATATAGGTTCCACATATCGAATCTAGAGAGTAACTGTTAAGTAAATGTATTTATCAGATCAGCCCATATAGTCTGAGAGCACTCACAAGTGCGCATTATATGCGTCCACTTATATTGAACAGCGTGAGTTAGTCCAGCAAAAGCGACGTGCGGATCAGCTTTAGCTACAATAGACAGACATTTGAGCATCAAAATCAAATTTGCTGACAGTTCAGCTACGGATATGTTTTCAAATTCGCTGACGCTAATGGGCGGGCCGAGTATTTTAATGCCATCAGTGGAGATTTCTCTCGATCAACAAGGCGCGCTCTTGGTATTTTGAGCACTTCCGCTACTCGTAGAATTCGAAACATGAAATTGTAGATCTGCTGAGTGTCGAAGGAGCGAATGCGTTGAAAACGCAGTTGTCGAATGGAGCTTGCTCTGAGCTCAATGATAATAACAATAAAAATAAAATTTACAATTCGTTAAAGCAGATTAATAGTAAAAGCTTAAATACATCAAAGATTAGCATTTGGAAAACTTATATATTAGAAAAAATTAGCAAGAAAATGAAAATAACAATCAATTAGAAAAGGAAAGATCAAATAAATCAAGATATGTATACAGGACTTACTAAATTAAAGCATAACTATATAATAACAACTATTGATAAAGCTAGTAATACCTTTGCCTTCATATGCAAAAAGCTTTATTATGATATACTGATGAAATAAGTTAATTAAATTGATTTATATATAAACGTTTAAAAAACGTTTGACCTTAAAATGCTTGAAAAATAAGTAATACACAATCACTAACTACTTACAATAAATAATATACAAATATAATTGCGGATTTTTAGGAACACCTAAAGCAGACAATATATCTAACACTAGTTGTTTTGTACCATGCAACAGGCAACAAGAAACCGATACGAGACTAACCGATTTACGACTGACGTTCACGAATCAAACGACCATATACAAATGGGTCGGAAAAAACAAAAGTCTCAAGTTTCCAACCATGCTGCGTCCAACATTGATGTTAGAGATGTTTCCAATGAATCTGAACAACAAAACCTTTGATCAAACAATGATTGTCACACGTGGGTAAGTATTTGGACTTCAGAATCCCATGCATCTTGTCTTGCGGACAACGAATTCTACTGTGGCTACTGTTCTACTAAGATGATAAATACGATAAAGAGTGAAATAGAGAGTCTCCAGACAAATATATTGAAACTATCTGGTAATGCAGCGATGCCCACACATGCCTCTTCGTCTTGTAATAAGTTTCAACCTCGAGACCCAATTCTTCCACATTCGATTGCCTCTAAGAATGCCAAATCTCCTATCTCTTCTACAGGTATTACTATACATCCTTCAATTTTGCCCAATCAATCAGTTCAATCTTCTGATATTACTGGCATTGACCATTTGCAACCCAGTATTTCTTTGGTTGTATCAGATAAATCACCTTACATTTTTACCCCTCATTGCATTTCTACGTCATCGTCAGATAATCCACGTGGTCTTCGGTCCCGTGTAAGTTTAACTCAGCTGATGCCAGTTCCTACTTCGCACCGTCCAAATTTATAGCTGACTTCTATCTCGCCATATTCGTCACATAATACCGCTCCTAATAGTGAAAGTATCTTCTAATTCTAACCCTTCTTTGCGCACACTCAGTGATAGGACTCACTGTGTGCTTATTGCAAACCTCATCGAGTAATATGCCGTTAACAATGAATTACGTATTCAGCATGATGTCAATGCAGTTAAATTAATCCTCCCATGTGTTTTGCAAAACTGCTCTGTCACAGTTCGAAAGGATTTGCATGTAGTAAATTTATTTCGCCTTGGTAAAAAAGAATCAGATAGTCGACCTCGTTTACTCAAAGTTGTTCTTGCCTCAACCGTAATGAGTTCACTTATACTACGAAACAGTCATCTTCTAAGAGGTTTGAGTATTCGTCTTTTGAAAGATTTATCTCTAGAGGACAGAAAACAGTTATTTACTGCCAATTGTGCGATGGCCGAGGGTCGAATGATTGGTGAAGAAAATATTATAATCCGAAATTTTCAGATTGTGCTACGCTGAGTCTCCACTCGATTTTTTATCAACAGCTCTCGAAACATTTCGTTGCAGGATATCGAACGTCTCTATTTCGCACGCATTCCCAATTCAACTGTAGACTCTGTAACTCGCTACTAATGGTCAATCATCCGGATTTATCCTCGTTGTTCGATTGTATGAATTCTCAAAAATCAAATGTCCACAAGTTTCCCCGTACATCTACCAAAGCTGGTCTTTACATACTCTATTCAAATGTTTTGAGTTTGTTTAACAAGTTAGATGAAATCAAAGCAATAGTGCATCATGAAAATCTCGACATGCTATTTTTTTCACTGAAACTTGGTTAAATTGTAAAATTCTGGATTCTGAAGTCGGTATTCACGGTTATACGATAGTTCGCTGTGATCGAAAAATCTCTAGAGGTGGCGGTGTAGCTGCTTATATACGCGACAATCTTGTTTATAACGTAATAGAGTCGTGTTCTGACGATTATGGAAATGAGCTTTTGTGGATTGAAGTGACGGAGGAACGAGGTAAGGTCTATCGCATTTGTATTGTTTATCGTAGTCCTCGATCAAAAACATCACTCATCATCAAGTCGTTGAAACATCAATGTTCCGGTGATGTGGAACAGTGATGATGGAATACCATCAGGACCTCTTTAGGTCCTGATGGTATTCCTAGTATAAATTTACGCAAAGTTGCATGGAATATATATTTTCCGATTTTTGATATTTACTATTGGTCCTTGAGAACTGGCAGTGTCTCAGATATGTGGAAGAGAGCATAAGTCATTCCAGTTTTCAAAAAGGGGGATAAGGTAAATCCTCAAAATTATCGGCCAATAAGTTTGACGTGTATTGCTTGCAAGGGGATGGAGAAACTGATCCTGAGGCATTTATCTTCTCATTTGGACAAATTCAATATTTTGTCTAATAAACAGCATAGGTTTAAAAAACATCACTCCACTTCAACTATTATACTACTATTATACCTGCCGTATCCATTAAAGGATCAAACGAGTGCAGCGACAATTCAGCAACGAACTCTGCCTAGTGTTTTAGGATGGTCCGAACAGCAATTCGATCTGGTTAAGAGCTTAAGCCTCAGACAATTAAGCAAAGTGTTGGAAACGCCTTTATTCACAATGTCGCACAAGCAACCGAAACGGTTAGTGAGTACTTCATTCTACTGATGAGTGTTGCCGCGTACTCATTAAAAAAATTGGTTTCTAATAAACATACAGCTGCTTAATAAACTACTTACAATAAAATAACATACAATCTCTTTGAAACAAATATCTTCGACGACAACCAAACGACAACCTTCGACGACAACTAACGACAACCATCGACAACCACCCGCTTGACAATTATCGACAACCATCGAAACCATCGATGACATCCGCTCGCTACAACTAACGCGAACTACTTACAATTAACTAATTACAATTATTTAAAAATCGTAAACTATTGCAAATTAAATCAGCTAACTGAGTCTACGTATTGTTATATAATTATAAAATAAACAAAACATAATAATGCTAAATCAAAATTTAATAATTAAATAATAAAATTAATAATTGTTTTTAGATTTTCTATAATTTAAATCAAGTTAAAAATAAAAAATAAAAATAAAAAATAAAATTTAAAATAAACGTCATTTTTATGAATTGACTAATAAATAACAGACGTTGTATCAGAATAAGAATTAGAGGTCATCAGGAGGAACTGCTATGCTATCAGGTTTCGGCCCCTAACTCCTCTACCCAACATAGCAGCGGGGCCAAATACATGCTAATGATGTATTTCCTCTGAAATAACTATCTAGTATCTTATTCTAATGCAAAGTATATTATTTATTATCCATCCATAAAAATTTGCCACTTAAGAGTTTAAATTTATTCTTTATATTATTGTGTTGATTTATATATTTTACTATTTTCTGCTTGATGTTATTTTTATAGTAACCTAGTTTAAAATATGTATCTATTAAATTATTTCAAATGATTTTGAAGAAAACCAATATCATTACATATTGTTGCAATTCTTAAAATTTCATTATTTAATGTATTATATTTTATATTATATGGTATGCATGAATGCTCATGCAAAAATATGTTTCTTGTAAATTTAAATATGTCATCTTTACGATATAAATTAATAGTAGTTTTAGTTAATGTTAATTTAATGTTCATATCTAGATATACACCTTCTTTATCATTAATATTGGTTTTGTTAAGAATAAGGCTTTCTGGATAAATGTGCTCACTAATTGAATAAAAATTATTAGAATTAAATACACATATATCATCAATGTATCGAAACATATATTTCATATATTTATATTGTTTAGATTTAGTTTTTACACAGTTATGAACAAATTCATATTCTATAAAGCTTAAAAACAAGTCAGCTATAATTGGGCTACTATTACCACCCATTGGAACACCTTTTACTTGTCTAAATATAGATGTCCCTACTTTTAAATAATTTTGATTTATCAAAATATTTAAGGATTCTATTAATTCAATTTTATCCATATATTTATATTTATTTGATGGTTTAATTTTTGTTAGATAGGCGTTATAATTATTATAACATATATATGTATATCTTTTTCCGAATATAAGATTAATTAATTTTACTAACGCTTCTTTAATATCTACTAAATCTAGATTTGTATAAAGCGTACTAAAATCGTATGTATTTATATTTTGAAAATTTATTCCTTTTGTCTGTTCTAAAAATTCTTTTGTAGAATTAATACTGAAATTAGTGTTTTATACCAGTATTAATTTCGATTACCTTGCAATATTTTTTAAAATGTGCTTTAATTACTTTAAGTATTTTATTCATATAAACAAAAGTAGTTTTAATGTACATTTAAATGCACTACATATGAACCTTGGTTTTATTAGATTTTTATGTAATTTTGGATTCCAATATAATATAGGTATAGTTTTATTATCTAATTCAACCTTTATACCCTTTTTATCCATTATAGAACAGTGACTTGTAATAATTGTTTCTAAACTCAACTCACTACGTTCATATGTTGGATTTACATTTAAATCATTAGAATTAACCTCTTTCATTAGTATATCATAATAAAGCTTTTTGCATATGAAGACAAAGTTATTACTAGCTTTATCAATAGTTGTTATTATATAGTTATCCTTTAATTTAGTAAGTTCTTTATACATATCTTTATTAATTTTATCTTTCCTTTTATAATTGTTTGTTATTTTCATTTTATTTTTAATTTTATCAAATATATAATCTTTCCAAATTTTAATCTTAGATATATTCGAGCTTTCACTATTAATCAGCTTACTAAAGTAATCATTTAAGTTATTATATAACGAATTGTAAATTTTATTTTTGTCGTTGTTGTTATTTAATCTATATTTATACCCTTTTGATAGCAGCTTTCTTAATTCACAATTTTCAATTAATTCTAGATTATGGGTACATATATGTTCATTTATTTTATCAAAACTAAGACTTTTACAATTGCATTCTGTTTCCATTATGTTTCTAATATTATCGTTACATATTGATTTTAATTCTTTATTATAATTACAAATTTTTCGTCCTAATGGTGGTAGGAGTTTATACCTTATTTTAGGAATATATTTACTTAAATCTGACCCTATTATTTCTTTACTTTTAGAATTATTTAAAAGTCCGGCTATATTTATGTTATCTATACATTTATTAATGAAGTTTATGGTTAATGTATATTTTCTATTGTTATTATTTACATTTATTGTACGATTATAGTATTTTGTATTACAATAACTGTCTATTATACAACTTAGCCTATCATAGTCGTTAATTAATTTTTGATTTATTGAACATATGATATCTTTAGAAAAACTTCTTATATTTACATAAAGATCTTTTAGCTTATTATCACTTAAAAGTTGTTTTAATATTTCTAATTGTTCATTTATATACATATCTTTTTTAATATTTTTAACTCTATTTTTCCTATTCCTTTTATCACCATGACTTCTTGGTTTGCGTTTAACCGGATTATTATAATATAGTTGTTTATTATGTATTATACTACTTCTGCCAATTCCTTGTACCACGTCATTCAATCCTAATGGGTACATGGAATTAAGCGTTTTAATCCAAAAATCTTATTTTTCTAATAGTTTTTGATTTAATATTGAAATGTTTTCTTCGATAATATGTTCTAAAATAAATAATTTACAGTTTTTAATATCATGTCCTATTAATCTCATATGTTTATGAAATATAGTTTGACTATTATGCTGTATATTATATATGTGTTGCCTAAACCTAGTTTTTAACATTTGATATGTTTTTCCTATATATTGCAATCCACATGTACATTGTATAAGATACACTACACCTGCGGTATTGCAGTTACAATTATTATTAATATTTAATGAAAAACATTTGTTTGTCGTATTACTTACGATACAATTATTATTATTTATTGCGTCGCAAACTATACAATTTTTTCTGTTACATTTAAAAGATCTAAAATTGAAATCATTAGTACTTACGTATTTTTCCAATATTGTTGAGTATATGCAACTTTTAAGTCATAATTTTTAACGTTGCTTTTTCGGTGTCGCCACCTAGTTTAGTTGACTCAGACTAAACTTACAACGGGCCATCCTGCAGCATCTGGCAGGGGGCTGCCCTGCTTAAGGCGGTTGCATGCTGGTACAAGATCTACCACCTTCACTCCACGCGCTATGCGACCTAGCTATTGGCCATTACCTGGTCTCTCAAACGTGATCACGTGAAGCAGTTTACATTTTAAAGTGTAAACACCTTGGGATGCAAACTTCTCCCTTTTTTAAGAATTAATAATTCATGCTTGTTTGAAAATAAGAAAAAATAATAGTAAAGTCGTAACCAATAATACATAGTTTCAGTATTTCTGACAGAGGTCATATTACCGGGAAAACAAAGTCCACAGGTCAATAATAACATGTAAGTAGAACAAATTAAATCAACTAACTGAGTCTACGTATTGTTATATAATTATAAAATAAACAAAACATAATAATGCTAAATCAAAATTTAATAATTAAATAATAAAATTAACAATTGTTTTTAGATTTTCTATAATTTAAATCTAGTTAAAAAAAAATAAAAAAATAAAAAATAAAAAATATAATTTAAAATAAACGTCATTTTTATGAATTGACTAATAAATAACAGACGTTGTATCAGAATAAGAATTAGAGGTCATCAGGAGGAACTGCTATGCTATTAGGTTTCGGCCCCTATTAACCTACAGTTAATGGGAGCCAAGAAGAAAAGTGTAACAAAAGCCAAGCGAGCAATCTCTGTTGATACCGATTAAGCCGGCAAGCTCGAGAACATACAAGTTGAATGCTCCGCTAGCGGCTGTCAAATCTGGACATCAGTAACACATAATTGTGCTTTGGGTCAGGAAACTTGTGGCGGGCCACCGTTCTACTGCGGATTCTGTGCGGCGAAACAAATCAACTTGTTAATAAAACGATTAGAGCAATTGGAAATAGCATCGCAGCATGATCGAATTTCTCAAATTTCTGACAAATCTACTGAGACAGTGAAGGAGCCGCAAATTGTATCGCAGCAAGATGGATTTTGTCAAGTTTATGATAAATCTACCGAGACAGTGACGGAGCCGCAAATTGTTACAACTAATGTATATTCACTCCCCGACACCCCACGTCCCGTCCTTCCCATCTCGTCTCTCAATACCTTGCATCCATCAATCAAAATCACCTCCACCAACCTCCACTATCCTTTCACTCATAACCTTTCCTCACATCGCTTGCCACCCTCTTTATTATCATTATCCTCTATGTCTCCCGTCGTCAAACCAAATCCCTCCAAATCATCAACTGCCAGCTCTTCTATCGTGATCTCACCTACTCACGTCAGTCGTCCTCCTTTACGGAAGCGCTTTGCTTCTCGCGATCGTTGCGTCATTGTCACTAATATCACGCCTTCTAACTCCTTATATCCACAAGCACGTCTAGACTACGATGTTTCCGCCTTCAGATCCATCCTCTCGTCTATTGTCCCTGCGGATAAACCTTCCTTTTTCAAGGACATTTCTCCTGTCGCATTTATCCGTCTAAACAAATCTTCTCAATCTAATCCTTCCCAGCCCCCTCTCCTAAAAATCATTTTCAAGCACCGCTCTCACGCGTCTTCTGTCCTTTCTCAACGATTCAAACTCATGTCATCTTCAACCACTCGAATTTTCCCCGATCGCGCCCCTTCTGAAATCGCTCAAATATCTTCAGCCCGCATCGTAAAACGCCGTCGCAAGGAAAACGGCGAAACCTCACTCTCAATCCGAAACATAGACGGAAATTTTCAAGTTGTCCACACCCGTCCAAAAATTCGATGGCGCTCCATCTCTCCTATGTGTCTTCTCCACTAGACTCTTTCGCCACAACACACGGTTTCCGCCTCGGTCTCCTTAACACTAGATCTATTCTCAATAAATCCGATCTTATCCTCAACCTATTCACCAAGCAATCCATCGATCTCTTCTGCCTCACCGAACCCTGGCACTCAGATTCCGACGACCTTTCCATTCACGTCTGCTCTCTACCAGTTGCTCCCTATTCGAATCCGCCCGCCCCCTAAGCTCATGCCCTTCTAAATTCTCTAATCATGGCGGCATCGTCGCATTCGCGCGTCACCCCGCGTCTCTTCGCAAAATCAATCCCCCTTTCAGTCCTTGCTCTTTTGAATTGCTCATATGTCGTTATTCTAACCCGATCACTCGAGATCTCGCCATTGTATACCGTCCTGGTTCATCAGCTCCTACTGCATTATTTTTAACCGAACTCGGTGACCTCCTTTCTCATTGTGCTTTGTCCTCAATCCCTTCACTCGTTCTAGGCGACTTCAATATCCGCCTAGACCGCCCCTCTTCCACGGATTCCATCCGCTTCATCAACATTCTATCCAACTACAATTACAAACTAATCTCCACTGCCCCCACACATATACTTGGTAGGGCACTCGACATCATCGCTGTCCCCGATCATTTTGCTGCCCACACCTCACTGTCCATCTCTGATCCTGGTCTATCCGATCACTTTATTATCACCCTTGATCTCACTCACAACCACACCCCTCCTCACACACCTACAATTCTACGTCGCCCTTGGGGAAATCTTGACCTCTCCCTTCTCCGCTCTGCCTTACTAAAATCGTCTCTATCATTACCCGCAATAACATATTCATCTCCTCACGATCTCGCCTTTCTTTTCGACTCTGAACTCACATCCACTCTCGATATTCTCTTGCCCTTTAAGCTACACCCACACCGTCGCTTGCACCGTGCCCATGGTTTGACATCCAATGCCTACTATCAAAGCGTCGACTCCGCCATGCTTTTAGAGTCTATCACCGCTCTCTCAGACGTGATTTCCGCTCGATCACTCCGTCTTTCCGTGATTCCTATCTTGCTCTTCGCCGGTCTCATCTCAACCTACTACGTACCAAATGCAACTCCTGGTAGCATAAAATCATCACTTCATTCACCTCTAAGACTCTCTGGCATACTTTTAACTCAATCCTTGCTCGCTCCTCTTCGCCGTGCAACATCAATGCCAATGATTATTCGTCATTTCTCCAGACTAAAGTATCCACGTTGCTCTCTCACACCCCGGTCTCCATCCTATCCCACTCTGCCCAGTTTAATCTCATCATCCCGGAACTCTTTCATCTTCTCCCAGTCTCACCTACAGAAGTATCATCTGTCCTCATGTCCTTGCCCAACAATACCTCACCTGCCGACCCCTGCCTACTTACATATTAAAATCTATATGCTCATCGATATCCCCATTTCTCACAACCTTGTTTAACTCGTCCATCCGCAGTCGTATATTCCCTTCACACTGGAAATCCGCAATCGTTCGTCCCCTCCTTAAGAAACAATCGCTCGACCCCTCCATTCCTTCTAGCTATCGCCCTATTTCACTACTCCCTACTCTTTCTAGGCTCTTAGAACGCCTCATCTTAATACAAATCAACGCTTATCTCTCCTCATCCAATCTCTACCCTCCTTTCCAATCCGCTTTCCGCTCTAATCACTCGACAGAAATCGCATGCATAAAAGTGTACAACGACTTACTCATTTCTCGAGACAAGGCTCTATGCAGTGTTCTCATCTCCCTCGACCTCTCCTCCGCATTAGACATTGTCGACCACTCCGTCCTCCTTTCTCGCCTTCGTTATGATTACGGCTTTTCTTCCTCCTCCGTAGCATGGTTCGCCTCATATATATCCGACGGTTTCTCTCGCGTCTGTTCTAATTCATCATCCTCCCCTCCCATCCCTATTTTTTGCGGGGCTCCACAAGGTTGAGTCCTAGGTCCCCTGCTTTTCTCTCTTCTGCTTGGCGATCTATCTCCGTTTATCAAACCTTACTCCTTTAAGGTCATGTAATATGCTGATGACATTCTAATCTATGTTCATGCACCCGCACAACGCATACACGATATCGGCATTTCTGCCTCCAACTGTCTTTCTTCTATCTACAAACGTCTTTCCAATCTCCATCTCGTTTTAAACCCCGAAACCAAAATAATGTGGATCCTCCCCCGTAAACCAAACATATCTCCTCCCACAGTATATTTTGCCTCATCGATCATCCCCATAGTCCACAATCTCACTTTCTTAGGCTTCCATTTCGATGATCACCTTTCCCTTAAACCCTTAGTCCGTGACATGTCCGCTCATTTAACTTAATTCTCCGTGACATCCGCTGTATCCGCCCCCTTATCGAATTCCGTTCTTATATGTCTCTTCTTTCATCGCTTCTTTTCCCTAAAATCGATTACTGCCTTAGCCTTTTCGCCAATTCTCCAAAATCCATCATCCTACCCGTACAACGAATAATCAACACCGCCGTTTGAGTGCTCTTTCGTCTCCGTCGCTTCGACCACACATCTACATATTTTGCCCAACTCTCCTGGCCCACCATCCACATCCGCATCAAACTCCGCTTTCTTCTCGTTACCTTTCGTCTCATCGCTGTCGGCTCCCCATCGTTCATCAACCTTCCTTTCTTAGACGATACTCGCCCCACCTCGCTATCGCTTCGTTCCTGTCATACCCTGTTACTCCACGTTCCTAATTACTCCAACAACTACGGTCTCCGATCCTTCCTCGTCGCCGCCTCACTCGCCTGGAATCAACTCCTTCTTGACGTCCGCCGCGCCCCCTCCTTTATCACATTCAAACACCTCCTCCGTTCACACCTTCTCGACACATGATTCACAGTCTTGTTTTGTTGTGGTCATGTAAGCGTGCGCTGGCACGCATTTGCCACGTTAAAATAAATCCTTTTTTTACTCATTGTTCGTCTAGAAGTGACATGGTGACTGAAAGTCGTGAATCGAAGTACAGTCTATCAAGCAACACCATTTAGTATAAATGCCGTATTTCGTAAGAAATCCTGGACCGTTGTCTACTCAGCACATCCGTGCACTACTATTATATCTACCGTATTCATTAAGGATCCAACGAGTACAGCGACAATTCAGCAACGAAGTCTGCCTAGTGTTTAAGGATGGTCCGCATAGCAATTCGATCTGGTTAAGAGCGTAAGCCCCAGACAATTAAGCAAAGTGTCGGAAACGCCTTTATTCACAATGTCACTCAGGCAACTGAAACGGCCAGTGAGTACTTCATTCTACCAATGTGTTGCCGGTTACTCATTGGTCGTCTAGATGTGACATGTTTACTGTAAGTCGTGAATCGAAGCCCAGTCTATCAAACAACACCATTTAGTATAAATGCCGTATTTCGTGAGAAATCCTGGACCGTTGTTTACTCAGCAATCCGTGCACTACTATTATATATGCGAATGCGAGTCGTTTCACGCAGCAATTGATAGATTTGAACAGCTATACGTAAAGCTCCGAAAAGAGGTCTTCGCGCGACATAAATTAAGCACATGTAGATATACAAATATGCCATCAATCGACTAATTCATTGATTCGCTGGAAACTCTGAGTAAGCAATGCAACGTCAAAGCAGTCTCATCAATTGAACATAAGAGTATGATGATACGTGATGCATTCGTAGCATGTTTTCACTTGTTGTTCATACGACAACGACTTCTAGAATACAGTGACCCCAATCTCGATTACACATATTCAAAAGCGAGAGCTCTGGAAATGGCTCAACTCCATTCCGTTAGCTATTCTCAAAGTCAGTCTTTGTGAGATGTTCATATTAACACTGTCTATGCGGATGATGATAGTCGAGAACAGAATCACTCAACAAATGATCCTACCGTTCTCGCTGTAACAACCAAGGTTTGTTTCTTTTGCAGGCGAGGGTGTCACGTGAGATCGGTATATTCTGCGCGTAATAGCACAAGTAACGGGTACGGTGAAGTTGGACATTTTTTCAAAGTATGTCGCTCGAAACCGAAACAGAAATCTCGTATCAACATGATCGACACTCATCGTAACAATTCGCGTTTGACAACAGTGTTGCTCAAATCTACGAGTAAACATGATCTTCATATAGCCAAACAAACCATCAATGTAAACGGTAGTGATGTAGTTGCACTTTCGACACTGGCAGCTCCGAGAACTTTATCGACTTCAAGCTCGTAAATAAGCTCAAGCTGAATATTACACCATGTAGATAAACGGTGTCTATGGCGCCGGAAGGCCAAACATCAACGGTTGTTTGCTACTGCTCTGCTTACGTTCAACTTCCAAACGTCAACAAAAATGACGTACGCCTGCTCTGTTTACCTGACCTCAGTTACAACGTTATACGAGGTCATCCATTTCTGTTGAATTACAAGTCCGTTACAATGGACTTTGAGCGTACAAACGGTCCATTGTATCTCAATGCCTTATCAAGGATGAAGGTTGATCCATCTCGGTTGTTTGCGTCGTTGGTAACAAATTGTGAACCTGCATTTATCAGATCAAGACAATACAGTTCCGACCATATTCGATTTATTCAAACAAAAGTTGATCGATGTTCAAAGAAAATATTATAGAGCCCAGTCGATCACCATGGAGGGCCCAAGTTCTTGTGGTGGAGAGTTCACTAGGGAAACTTAGGCTGGTCGTAGATTATGCACACTATAAACAAATTCACACCTCTGGACGCCTACCCATTTCTTCGAATAGATACCATTGTACAGAAGGTCACTGGTTATAGAATGCTTAGTAAGTTCGATTTACAAAAAACGTATCACCAACACTGCTAGATGAACGGTGTTCATCTAGCAGTGTTTTTCGTTGTTCTTTCGCGTCTTACTAAAATGACTAGCAAAATTCACGAGGATTTATATCACTCTCGTTTTGAGATATTCATAAAATAAGTTAGCTGATAAACAAGATACATTGCGTTGGTATTTGTTAGTGATTTTGCGCTAATGATCCTATTTGGTGAAGCGGTAGTGCTGGTTCAGCACTCAATGATGTCACTAGAGGTTTTTTAGTGCATCATTCACATGATTTTTTTGATAGAGCCGTCTGCTGGTCCTTCTCTGCATCCAGCAGTGAGAGGGAACTGGCACTGAACACTTAAAGTGATGACGAAACGGCATCTGGCAGTGTTTTTCATTGTTCTTCCGCGTCTGGCTAAGATGACTGACAAAATTCACGCGGATTGGTATCACTCTCGTTTTGAGATATTTAAATTATTTATTTTTATTTAATTATTTATAATTTGTTTTTATTTTTTATTTAGTTTTATTTTCAAATTAAATATTGTATAAAATACGTAGACTCAGTTAGCCGATCTGATTCATGTGGTATTACTATAATGATTTGTATTACCAATCATATTATATCATTTATATTGTATATTTATCTTCTAACTTATAATTGTGTTTTAGATAATTAAATAAAGCTTATATCTTGCTTTATCCTTAATTTCAGTTTAAAACAGCACAATTTATTCCATTATTGTAATATTGATAAACTACTCAAGCCAGAATTGTTCTCTATACTTCCTAACTCTATCGATTCTAAAATCACGGACCCACTGGAAACGACGTTTCTCAAAATTTTTATTAAAGATTCCAGAACTTTTGGTACCCGATAAATTAGATATACTAATCAACCACATTTCTCCAGAAGTTTACAGATACGTTTCGAACGAGGACAAATTTGACTCTGCGATCGAATATCTGGATCGATTATATCTAAAACCGGAAAATGACGTCTTTACTCGTTATGAATTAATCTCATATGCACAAACCACTGACCAAACAATCGACGAATTTTTACATCTGGATCGGCTGAGTAAAAACTGCGAATTCATTGCAGTCAACGCAATCGAACACCGGGATATATACGTCAGAGACGCCTTCATATATGGATTCCTCTCGACTAACGTACCCTTAAGATTATTAGAAATATCAATATGATGTGATCATCATACTGATGCTATCGAAAAAGTACGAGCCCTTGAACTAGCCCGAACTCACACCGAATCCTATCGCTTAACTGATTCTCATGTATCAATCATACCGATTGAGAATCCGTTATTAGACCAACATGAACAGTGCTCATTTATCTCCAGTACACACGATCGATGCTTTATTGTGGGCAACAACGCCATTCTCGAAATAAGTGTCCAGCACTGCTTGCTCGCTGTAGGCAATGCGTAAAGCTTGGCCATTATCCTAATGTTTGTCGCTCCAGACCTTCACGAACGCCCAACAACGACATAGCATCTGTATCCAATGCTATCCAAGACATACAATTCTCCCTGACGGCCACAATAAATTTTGCTTGTCGCTGCAAGCAAAATTCGTAACTATTCGAAAGCGCTAATTCGTGTTTCAATACAAGGAGAAACGTTGTCGGCATTAATTGATACTGGGACTGCTGAAAATTTTATTGATGAATCGAATGCTCTACTAAAATCAAGAGACAGGGCATCAATAGAGCTACCTCGAGATGATTCAGCGACCCACGCCTCACGAGAATACAAAAGATTCGTCAGACAAGATCTGCCTTTTCTGAAACCATGCTGTTGAGAGCAAATCTGTCGGAATCAACCAAGCGACTCATTATCCTGTCGTGAACTATACGCTCCATAGTTTTATTTAAATGGCTAGTTAACCTTATAGGCCTATAATTACTAGCTGAGTTCCGCACACCTTTCTTATAAGCAGGTATTACCATAGCACGTTTCCATTTGAGCGGTAATTTGCCGGAGTTTAAAGAGAGCTGAAACAGTATTGTCAAGGGCCGAGGAGAAAATACAAGGAAAAACGGTGTCGGCATTAATTGATACTGGGAGTGCTGAAAATTTTATTGACGAATCGGTGGCTCAAAAGCTCAAACTCAAAATTTATGATTACAATTTAAATATTATGGCATCAGTGACACGTACATGCTCGATAAGATCATATTGTCTTTTGGATATGATAGTGCAGAGTGTCTCACAACTCAATTCGCCTTCTGTGCATGAGTAATTTATGTAACGATATCATCCTTGGCCATCCTTACTTGTCAGTCACCAAGCAATGACTATATTATTTAATGGAAATGATGCACCCTAATCATAAGTCGTATCACCACAATGACGATAGAAACACCATCACTATTCTCGTCTTTGAGGTCAGATTGCCATCCCATTGCCATAAAATCACGACGTTTTCCTCCTCATAATTTAAGTTTTATACGCTCGGAAATTTCCAGACTACTAACCGATAGGATCATCGAAAAATGTCAATCTCCATGGCACTCACAGGTGGTAGTAGCTGTAAATCAAAATTCTCTAAGCCCATTGGTCATCGATTATTCCGCAACGATTAACAAATTTACGCTGATGGATGCTTATCCTTTGCGCGAATCGATAAACTAATTGAAAACATATCAAGATTCTCGGTCTTCAGTAAATTTGACCTAACATCTGTGTATCATCAACTGGAATTGCGCATTCAAGATCAACCGTACGAGGCGGACCGCATTTGAGGCGGACGAATACATCTATCGATTTACAAGAGTCCCGTTTAGCTTGACCAACGCGCCAACAGTTTTTCAGCGTATTATCGATCAAATGATAACCGATTAAAGCCTCAAAGGAACATATGCATAGCTCGATGATCTAATTGTATGCGGTCACGACATGTCAGATCATAATAAAAACTTCAAAAAACCACAAGACGTTATTGCTAAATATGAAATTACATTGAATAAATCCAAATGTCAATATGCCAAAAACATGATTAACATACTTAGTTATGTTGTCGAGAAGAATACAATTCGGACGGACCCTGACCGCACACAAGCCCTTCTCGCATTGAGCGAGCCCCACTCCACGCAACAAGATTATAGAATCATGGGTATGCCAGCTCATTACTCTCATTGTATTAAGGATTTCTCGAAACGCTTACGTCCGATTATCGAGTTCAATGAGCTGCCATGGAATGCTGACGCTATAGGCGCATTTAAAAATATGTAGAATGATGTTGCTAGTGCTGTATTATCATCCGTAGATCCACTTAAAATATTGGTTGTCGAAACCGACGCGTAAAACTCTGCGATTGGAGCTTTACTGTCTCAGGAAGGAAGACCTGTAGAATTTCCTTCTAAAACTCTACAACCTTGCGCACGAAAATATTCGTTAGAAGAAAAAGAAACACTGGCAATCGTTGAATCCCTTAAATCGTAACTTCATTATCTACTGGGCAGGCACTTTGTGTTGTTTTAAAATAAAACAACACAAAGTGATTGTAATTTTTTTCCTCGAAAAATGGATTGTCGAATCCAAACACTATAATACCTTCAAGACTATATCGTTGGCAGAAAATGAAGAGGGAGATGACTGTGGTATTGCTATAATGATTTGTATTACCAATCATATTATACCATCTATATTGTATATTTATCTTCTAACTTATAATTGTGTTTTAGATAATGTTACGGATCAACGTAGTGTTTCGTTTATTTTCGACAAACAACATCGAAGCCGAATAAAGAATGAAAAATTAGTGCGATGGAAAATGGTGTTATCCCCGTTTTCTTTTGAAATAAAATATAGACCTGGAACTCAAAATGATACAACCGATATAATGTCTCGCTTAACGACAGCGGCATGCAGTTATAGTGACCTCTCCGAATTACACGAAATTCATAAAATACTCTGTAATCCAGGAATAACGCGATCAAATCACTTTATAAGATCCAGAAATCTGCCGTATTGTCTTGATGACATAAGAAATGTTATCTTAAAGTGTCGAGCGTATGCACTATTAAAACCAAAATATTACGTTCCTCGTGAATATCATGTAATCAAATCTGCAAGGCCTTCTGAACGCATATCTATCGATGTTAAATGAACCTTACCAACACAAACAGAAATCGATACATGCTTACAATGATTGATGCATACTCGAAATTTCCGTTCGCATTTGCATGTTCAAATTATTATTAGTATTACAAGTTATAGCCAAATGGCTGTTTCAACTGATCACATAGGAAATAAAAAAGAAAAGAAAAGAAGAAAAAAAAAGTTAATAGCGGTTACATAATATTGTATACATTCGGAATGCCATGATCGTTAATCCACTGACGAAGTTGAACTTTAAATTGAGATAAGTCCTTGGTACATGCTATTTCTCCTGGCAACGCGTTCCAGGCGTTTAATGCTCGATGTGAGAGCCTAGCCAAACTCACTACTTTACCATGGGGAAACTTAAATAGTTTCAACGGGTGGCCACGATGCGTCTGAGAACAAACTTTAACATAGCACGAGGGAAAACCATCTATCCCATTTACCATTCGCCATAATGCAGCAAGGTCTAGGTAATATAGCCTCTAACCCAAAGATGGTATCTTTAGAAATTCAAGCCGTTCACGATATGAATATGATCCATCCATACACATTCGAGAACCTCTACGAAGGATTGACTCTAGTCTATTGAACTCTTTCTTAGTGTATGGAAAAACTGCTTGCACGCAGTACTCTATATGCGGGCGAACAAGAGCGCAGTAAAGCCGTTTGAAGACGTATGGATTAATACGATTAAATGCATTTTTGACGCAGTACATAGCTCGCAAAGCCTTGCTATGGGCAAACTCTGTATTTGATCGGGATTTCAATGTCCTATGCACCATGACACCCAGATCCCTATACTCCATGACGACATTAAGAATTGAAGTTCCGAGGCGAAAACGACGGTCATCGCAACGCCTTCCTAATTTCATGTGGCCGCATTTGTCAACATTGATCTTCATACCAGTAGCCTCACTCCATTGATATATTTCATTAAGGTCTTCCTGCAGGGAAATGCCAAGCGGATCAATATCATCTACAGACCATATTTTGAGGTCGTCAGCAAAAGCAAGACAGGGACTCTGAATCCGCAGCAACAAATCGTTAAGGAACACAATAAACAGCAGAGGTCCTAGTACGGTACCTTGCGGAACACCACAGTAAACGCGTCTGGAAGTGGAAAGATGGGTGCCAACTCTCACCCTAAAGAAACGATGACGTAGGAAATCTTGAATCCAATTACACAACATTACAGGAATGCCGTAGTTAAATAGTAATGCTACCAAGCTCTCATGCGGCACCCGATCGAATGCTCTTGAAAAGTCAATGAATACCACATTAATTGATTGGCCGCGACTGACCGCCTCAACCCACATTTCGCGCGAAGTCAATAAGTTTGTTAAGCAGGAACGACCAGGGAGGAAACCGTGCTGAGAAGACGACATTATTCCGAGTTCCCTCAAGTGATGCCTGATCCGGGTGGCGATCAACTTTTCAAGCACTTTGCATAGAGAACTAGTCAGGCTGATTGGTCTATAGTCAGTACAAGCCGTTGCAATGGTTTTCTTTGGGATCGGAACTACGATGGCAGTTTTCCAGACTTCAGGAACACATCCACTGGTCAAACTGTTCTCAAAAATAGCAAGAAGGGAAGGAGCCAAATATCTAGATAAATTCTTCAAGAGAAACGGAGAAATGTCATCAGGGCCAGTAGAGCTAAATGGGTCAAGCTGATCAAGCTGACTTACAATCTCACTAATCGTTACTGGAAGAAAACGCGAAGATTGCTTTAATGCTACACCATGCGAAGTGATAGAAGCTCTTTGTGAATTATTTGTCGGTATCGAAAAAGACGTAGCAAGGCATTCCACAATACCACTCTGAGAAGTTATCATACATCCCTCCGCATTAAGGACATACTTGATTTCTGTATTAAGGGTTCTGTTGCGACGAACATAGGCCCAGAATAGTTTTGGATTCCGTGTTACATTATTAGCGATATACGATTCGAATGCACATCGTTTTGTTGCTTTCACTCTAGTACAAAGATTTCGAACATATTTATATCTGGCAGAGAAACTAGAATCAGAACGCTGAAGCTTCCATAAACAATTTCTTGAACTTATTAGTTGTCTGACGTTGGAATCTATCCATGCAGGTGACTTAGCAGCATAAGAGGATTCGCGCATAGGGGCAAGAATATCAGATAATTTATGTAGGTAATCAGTGATCATATTCAATGATAGCTTGTCCGTGTTCATAAAAGTACACGGGAATTGGTTGTAAACTCTCAAAACATCTTCTCTTCTCACTTTCGACCAATGACGTTTGTAAGTTTTTGAACAAGGTGGACAGAATCTGGAATAAGGGACAGCCGTCAAGGAGAGCAAGCAGTGGTCACTACTTCCTAAAGGATGGAGATGATCAACTTTGATTATGTCTCCTACATATCTGGAAAACACCGGATCAAGTACCGAATCCGATCTTGAAGTTAAGCAAGTTGGTTCTTGTACATGCTGAATCAGCATGAGTTCCTCAGCAAGGAACTCAGATATTTCCCTTTCCGTGGAACTACCATCAGAAAAGACATAGTCTGACCATCTAGATCGTGGAAGATTAAAATCGCCCAAAAGAATAAAGTGAGGGGAGGAACATACCGATTGTAAAATAAGTTTTAGTTGATCAGTGTCTGCAATTACTGACGGAGATCGATACACGACGCAAAAATTCATACTGGTCGCTGAGTGATCAATACGGAAGCATAGAGTCTCAAAAGACCCACAAGGGTCACAAATATTCAACACCTCAGATATGAGGAAATTTTCTCTGACATACGCGGCGACACCGCCACCTCGCCTACCTGATATCCTGTCGCTTCGTATAAGGCGAAAACCAGAAATGTTCACAGTGGTATCGACAATATATTGATGCAACCAGGACTCAGCAACGCAGAAAATGTCATACGAATGAGAAAGCATGTGATACTTCAACTCCACTATTTGAGCAGGCAAACTACGAAGATTAGAATACCCAATCGATAAATAGCGTGTGGGTTGTGGTAAGGGATTACTAGGAACGGTGAATAATTTGCTGAATGAAACTAAGTGTCCCAGATCAGAATTGAAACTAACACTATTGAAGAGTTGCGATGAATGACTGTTGAAACTACCTTTTCCAGACGAACTAGCAAAATTCAAACTGGATACTGCTAAGTGACGCTGTTGATCGTTATGGGATTCCAACGAACTACTGGGTGCCACCTGACAACCTGAAAATTTCGTATGCATAAGTTCGTTTCACCTTCAGATAGCCGGTTTCGTAATACTGTTTTTGCTTTTTTCAACTTTAAACGATCTTCGAGACTCAGATCCTTAAGAATACGATATGGATAATCTTTAAGTCGAAAACCACGTTTGAGCAAAAGGTCTGCATGTTTTGCGGAAGATAATACAACTTTCAACAATCTTGGTTTCTCTACCACCTTTTTTCCAAGTCGAAACAACTTTGTAACCTTCAGAGTAGAAGCTAGCTTCTCATCACCTTCTAAGAGTAACTGACAGAACACAGTACGGAGGCTGGACACATCATCATTCATACGTGTTTGTGAGTTACTGGCCTTTGATTCAGCGATACCACTAAATAAGATATTGCAAGACCTATCTGGATGCGAACGGTAGTTTGTAGAAGGAGCGTTGTCCAAAGAAATGCTCTGACCATTTGAAGGTAAATAATTTCCTGATTTATTCTTATTTTTGGCCTTCTGTTTTCTATCGATGGCCCCACTCGAATCGCTACCTCTGATTTCACCCAATTGATGGTATGTCGATCCAGCGTTTCGTGTAGGTTGCAATAGAGTGTTGCGCCATACCCTTCCTTTGTTTACAGCTGGTGTAGTTTGTTCAACAT
Organism: Pomphorhynchus laevis; assembly: GCA_012934845.2. Classification (NCBI taxonomy): domain Eukaryota; kingdom Metazoa; phylum Acanthocephala; class Palaeacanthocephala; order Echinorhynchida; family Pomphorhynchidae; genus Pomphorhynchus; species Pomphorhynchus laevis. The sequence continues at coordinate 160,871 of WNNJ02000467.1, forward strand.
GAATGACCGATTTTTCTTTGTCCTGAAAGGATGACAGCATTTGAAGTTCGACATTTGAAGTATTATCGTGCTGATGCGTAGATGACAGTGAAGGTAATTCAATCCTCGGTTCACATAGGTCAGGAGTTGAACTGTCATCTAATGGCAGCTTAACGACAGGATTAACGGTACAAGTGTTTATCGAAGTTTGATGGTCCGTGCTGTCTTGAGAGACACGAACGTCATTTAAGTTGATAGGTAACGATATATCACAACAATTCACATCACAAACCATATCTTGCACTAGTTTCATTTGGAGGGCCGAAATCATTGTAGCAGAACAAAAGCCGCAATAAAAGTCCTTGCTCTTGAGTGACGACTCGGTATTTAAAGGAATGTCGACAATAGACCACACTTCACAGCCTTTATTGCAGCATTCGACCTCTAGCCGCTTATACGCATTACGATGTTGCGTGATATGTATAGTGTTTGACGCTCTCTTCGAATTTGCTTTCTTCATTGTGAAATTTGTATGTGTAAATAGTTATTTGTTAGCAGCTTAGAATTTGAAACTTGTATGTTTATAAGAAACGAAAATATTTTCTAGGATTGCTCGAGTCTGTATGTTATTTTATTGTGTGTTAAAGGTCTTAAAATTTTTTGTTCTCAAAAAATTTGAGAACAAATTTTTTGTTCTCAAATATGTCTAAAACTACCGGCATTCGTTGTTTGAAAAGTTTATTCTTTCTCTTCTGAACACCCAAATGCATCCATTGTGACCGAGGTCCTTGTTTCATATCACAAGATCTTAAAACTTACCTATCTGGTCATGGTATCGCAATTACTTACTCAAGCCCTTATAATCCAACAGGTAACTCAAATCGAACGCTTTAATGGCTCGATATGGAGAAGCATAGAATTGACATTGAAAACAAATAAACTTTTAGTCACATTGGCAACGATACTTGACAATAGCTCTTCATTCAGTACGATCTCTGTTATGCACATCCATAAACTGTACGCCACACGAGAGATTTTTCGCGTTTCAACGAAGATCTGGTTCTAATACAAATGTATCATCATGGCTAATAAGTGATAAGTTGGCTGTTCTCAAGAAACACGTAGTCGATAGTAAATATGATCTGAAAGCTGAGAATCTAAAACTAATTGAATGCAATCCAAAAACAGCGAAGATTAGGCATATCGACGGAGTCGAAAATATTGTCTCCACCAAACATCTAGCACAATACCCGAGGAACGACAAGCAACAATCGTACTAGACTCAAATAGACACTCAAGTAAGTCCATCACCACCAAATAGTACGATGATAACAAGTTTTACAAAAATCGCAGACACTCGAACAGAAGATGAAAATAATGAATTGAGCATTTCAGATCATCGCGCCTTTCCAACAATATTCTATTCAATCGAATTTAAATTCAACATCAAAATTATTGGACATAACAGCAGATAGCTCACGGCAATGAACTTTTATCCGATGATTCCGATCAAATGCAAGCAAGCAGACCAATATGTATTTTTTCCTCGAAAAATGGATTGTCGAATCCAAACACTTCAATACCTTCAAGACTATATCGTTGGCAGAAAATGAAGAGGGAGATGACTGTGGTATTGCTATAATGATTTGTATTACCAATCATATTATACCATTTATATTGTATATTTATCTTCTAACTTATAATTGTGTTTTAGATAATTGAATAAAGCTTATATCTTGCTTTATCCTTAATTTGAGTTTAAAATAGCACAATTCATTTTCTAAAACCATAAATTATGTAACATCAAAAATATTTTATTTTACAGATGGTTGTATTTTCGAATTTTGACATCAACGATTTATATATTCTTAATAACGTGTAAGAATTCACATTTTCCTGTTTTTTATGCAAATATTTTTGTTACCAGGAACCTTGACCCTACAACAGAAAATGTATTATTCGTGCATATTATTGTAAGAAGCCATCTTACCTAATTTATTTTTAGTTTGGAATGGGGTTCTATCTACACTACCTTATCAACTGGCCCGATTTATTCCGTGTTGCTAAAACTTTGGATGGCAGAATGGTTGGCTATGGTACACTTTATTCACATTTATTTTGTTTGTAACATATTTTTGTAGTAATGGCTAAAGATGAAGGCATCGGATGTCAATATCATGGACACATTTCAGCTTTATCAGTTGCTCCTGAATTTAGAAGATGTGGAATATCTGTTAAATTAATGAATCAAGTAGAACAAATATTTGAAGAGTAAGATATCTTGACTGGACAAAACTATCATATATGTACTAATAACGGCATTACTACTATTTAAGTTTTACATCATTTTATCATTTCTTAATGCTAATTATGAATTCATACTACGGAAGTTAAGGATATTTACTTAATTATATTTTTCTGAAAGTATTAGACAGCAATTTTGAATAATAATAAAAATTTATTTAATGTGGCAAATGCGTACAAGCTGCACGCGTACAAGTCCACTAACAAAAATGAAAAAGTCAAGCAGATAAATTGTTTAAATGGATCTCATTTGGCGTTTAAAGCACGGCAGGGAGGTTGATTGGCGTATATGAATTGGCAGATGATTCCACGATAGAGGTGCAGCCACAACGAAGGAGCGGAAGCCAAAGGAGGTAGAGTAGTTTGGGACATGTAAAAGAAGGGAATTACAGGAACGCAAGGAACATTAAACAGGACGAGAATTATCAAGAAAAGGAAGGTTGATAAATGAAGTGGTATGAAAAGTTACAAGGCGGAAAGCAACGAGAAGAAGACGAATTTAAACACGACAATAAATAGTAGGCAAATCAAGAGATACAAGATAGCAGGATGTATGAGCAAAACGACGAAGACGGAGGAGAATTCGGACGGCTGCGTTGACGATGCGTTGTAGGGGAAGAAGAGTGGATTTAGGTGAGTTGGAAAATAGACTAAGACAATAATAGAGTTTAGAAAAAAGGAGAGAAGATATGAAAGTCATACAAGAAGGGAAATCGATCAATCCACGAACTTGACGGAGGTTGCGGAGTATCAAGGTAGATGATCGTACTTTTTCTCTAACGAAAGGTTTAAGTGAAAGTCGGTTGTCAAAATGGAAGCCTAGGAAAACGAGATTATCAACGATAGGAAGAATTGTAGAATTTAATGATACGGAGGGAGGTTCGAAGCCGAGGAGTCAAGGTAGGATCCACATAATTTTGGATTTATCAGGATTCAGAAAAAGCCGAAGGGAAGAAAGATGATTGGAAATTGAGACAAGACAGTCAGAAGCAGAAACATTAATAACGTGAATACGATAAACAGGTGCATGAGCATAGATGAGAATGTAATCAGCATATTGCATAGCATGGAAGTTTAATTTATGAGAAATCGAAGACAAATCACCTAGAAGAAGAGAGAAAAGCATTGGGCCTAATACGGAGCCTTGTGGAACACCGGACGGGATGGACGAAGGATGGGAGATAGAAGAGTTAGAAAAGACGCGAAATGTACGGTTTGATAGATATGAAGAAAACAATGATACAGTGGGTAAAGAGAAGCCATAATCATGGCGAAGGCGATGGAGAAGAATCGAGTGATCGACGATGTCAAAAGCAGACGATAGATCAAGAGAAACTATGACACTACATAATTTATGATCGTGCGATATGAGTAAGTCGTTATAAACTTTAAGACATGCAATTTCGGTAGAGTAATTAGAGCGAACGCGGCTGAAGGGAGGAAATAAGTTATAGGAAACGAGATATATATTAACTTGCTTAAGAACGAGACGCTCAAGGAGTTTAGAGAGGGTTCGGAGAAGTGAAATAGGACGGTACTAAGATGGTAGTGAGGAGTCGAGAGATTGCTTTTTGATGCGAGGACGAACAGTGGCGCATTTCCAGATGGAAGGAAATGTACGGCTACGGATTGACGCGTTGAACAATGTTGTTAGGAAGGGTAAGATAGAGGAGCAGATATTTTTAAGCAAGTAAGTGTGAATTGGGTCAGAAGGAGAGGTTTTATTAGGTAATGACAGCAGAACCGAAGAAACTTCATTAGACGAAATGGGAAGAAGGTGGAATACTTCTGGGAGGGAAGTATTTTAAGATAAGAGTGGGTACAAGGGGGCTACGGGTAGTAATGAAAGTAAATTAAATAGCTTAGTTTGTAGAAAAGAAGAAAATTCATCAGGATTTATATTACAAGGGGTAGATGATCGTGAAAGAATTGAGTTTAAGATTTTCCAATGAGATTTAGAGTTGGAAGATGACTCGAGTTGATTTCGCCAAAAGAGAGTGCGTTTAGTACGTATAAGAATGAGATGTGAACGGCGTAGAGAAAAATAGGAATCATGAAGATTTGGAGTGAGTGAGTTTGGAGAACGTTTAAGAAAGTGTTTATACATACGAAAAGAGTGACGGAGTCGACACTTAGAAAGACTACAGTCAGAATCGAACCAGGGAGCATGACGCAAGCGCTGGGAACGTCGAAGTCGACTAGGCAGAAGGTTATTGAGGTTCGACGTAAGTTCAGAATCAAACAGAATGCAAAGATCATTGGGAGAGAGATAGTTAAGAGGAAGTGAAAAGAGTGAAGAATTGAGTAAAACTTGCAGAGAATAGGGATATCGAGAAGCTTCCAGAGTCGACTTGGTGTAGATAATGGTACAGGCGGATAAGGAGGATGGGGATGAGTAAGAGTAAGAGTAAGAGTGACAAGGAAATGATCGGACAAACTAGGATCAGTAATTGACAAGGAGGTATAGTCATTGAAGCAGTTAGGAACAGCAATGATGTCGAGAGCACTGCCGAGAATATGAGTTGGGCTTGTTGAAAGTAATTTATAGTGTAAATCAGAAAAAAGATTAGTTAAAGTGATAGAGTCAGAGTCAGACGGGCGATCAAGACGAATGTTAAAGTCACCGAGAACAAAAGAAGGAGTATAAGACAATGAACAGTGATACATTAGATCTGCAAGGTCGTTAAAGAAGATACGTGATGGGGCAACTGAACCTGGACGGTATACAATCACAAGTTCCAGAGGAAAAGGCGTTGATAATCTGCATATGAGTAATTCGAACGAAGTGTAACGGATGTTAACGTTGATTTTACGTAAAGACATTGGGTGACGAGCAATGGCAACAATACCGCAATGATTAGAAACAGTAGATATATGAGATGCAATTTGACGAGCTGATTCAACTAGAGAACAACCAGAGCGACATAGACGACGAATAGTAAGATCGTCGGAGTCAGAGTGTAAGGATTCGGTAATGCAGAGAATATCGATAGATAATTGATCGAAGATATCGAGAAGCATATCAGCTTTTTAAAGAATGGAGCGAGTGTTGAATAGACTAAGACGAAAAGTATGCTTAGGGGCGAGATCGACTAGCGAAGAAGACAAGGGGGAGATATGACGCCATCGAATTTTTGGCCTTGTTTGTACAACGTGAAAATTTCCGGCGATTTAACGTATAGATAAGGATGACTCGCCGTTGGTTTCACGTCGATGTTTCTCAATGCGAGCTAAATTGAGATGGTCAATATCAGAAAGGGAGCGGTCAGGAAAGATACGGCAAGTAGGTGAAGTGGTAAGAAGTTTAAAACGTTGGGAGAGTACCAAGGATGCATGTGAACTATGTCGGAAAACGATTTTTAAGAGTGGATGACTGAGATGATGGATTTAGTGTATTTGTTTAAACGAATAAAGGATACAGGAGCGATATTATTTAAGAGGGATGGGTTATTATCAGGAAGAATGGTTGCTAGGATAGACCTGAAAGCAGATACATCATCATTGAAGCGAGATTGTGGAGAATCAGATTCGGAAAGCTTTAAGTTTGATATGATTATACAGAGATCGCGCGAAGGAAAACAATTTCGTGGAAGTGGTGGACGGACAGAGCTGGTAGGAGTAGAGGCATATGATCAGATAGAAGTGGAAATGACAGGGGTGCTTGATAGAGAATTAATATTGGTTGGAGCAAGTGTGACAGGAGCGGGGTGTTGAATCGGTTGATAAGATCCAAAGTGAGGCTAAAGTAGCTTTATTGAAAACATCTACAAAACAAATAACATAAAAACACAAGTTAGTTTATTCACGACATTCTCCTCCGCCAAACATAATTTCGTAGATACGCGGGAGTAGCTTTATTTCGCACGGGTCTTTCGTAGCTCTGCAGAATTTCATTTCCTTTCTCGTCAGATATTTTGAAAGTATCGTTTAAAGTATCGTCGTCCGTACTCACAGTTTTATCGTCGCTGTAGCTGGTATCAGGGTTATAGCTGCTTTCAATATCATCTTTAGTAGTAGTTGTAAGTTGTGATGTATCGTTCGTACATTCATGATCTTCTATCATTAGATTTTGGCAGCTATCTCCACCTGACAACCGTTGTCCGATATCGAAACCGGGAGCCACGTCCCTTAAAGAAACCGCACCTTGTCGTTGATAAGGATATCCGATGATAGCGTATTTGTTGTTAGCAGTCACAAGTTTAGCTGGACAACCTATTGGTTCATATTTCGATTCACGTCTATGATTCCGGACAAGTACAGATGCACTATCGGTCATCCATTTTGGAAACGTTTTGCCTTCATTACTCTTTCTGGGGTAAGAAAATATCCGTTCGTGAGGTGTGTAGTTGGTTGAAGTACATAAAAGACTCCTTATGCTATTGAGTGCTCTTGGTAATATTATTTGCCACTGATGAATAGACATTCGTTCACTTCGTAACGTGGTAGTTATAGCTGTCCAAATTGTTGAATTGTATCGTTCGCATTGCCCGTTACCTCTTGGGTTGTACGGTGTTGTGGAACTGCTAGCGATTCCTCTCTCACTGAGAAGTAGTCTGACATCCGATGACAGAAACGACGTATCTCTATCCGAATGAATATATTCTGGACAACCAAAAATAGCAAATATTTCGTCCAAACAATGACACACAGTTTTAGCAGGCATATCGGGGCACGCGTAGGCAAAAGGAAACCGACTATACTCATCAATCACAACAAGGAGGAAACGGGATCTTGAATTACTCGGTAATGGTCCTTTGAAATCTATGCATAATCGCTCAAAAGGGCGGGTAGCTTTAATTACATGAGCCGTACAGGTATTTGAAAATCGAGGCTTAGAAAATTTACAAGCTTCACAACGTTCACAAATATTTTTCACATCATTTACTGAGAATGGAAGATTCCGTGATCTGACATAATGAGTTAACCGTCGTACCCCGGGGTGACATAATGATTCGTGAAGTTCTCGTAATCCTCTATCGAAATTGGAAGTAGCACATATTCTAGATAAGGTATCTGCTGGTCCATTCAAAGATCCCGGGCGGTAGAATATTTCAAAATCGTAATTGGCCAATTCTGCTTTCCAACGTTGTATTTTGTCGTTTTTTATCTTGCCTCCGTTTAGTTGATTGAATATAAAACTAACTGATCTTTGGTCTGTGATGATTTTAAAATGCCTTCCGATAAGAAAATGTCGTCACTTAATAAGGATTCCACTATGGCTAAAGCCTCTTTCTCGATTGCTGCCCATCTCTGCACGCTTACAGAAAGTTTTCTTGAAAAAAACGCAATCGGACGACCGTCTCCGTTCAGTGTAGCCGCAATGCACGTTTCAGAAGCGTCTGTCTCGACTGTTAGCGCTTGAGCGTTATCGATGTGGTATAAAGAAGCACTCGCAATATCTGCTTTAAGCTTTTCAAATGACAGTTTTGATTCAGCGTTCATAGGGAATGAAGCGATTCTCAAGAATTCAATCTTTTGTGAAAATACTGGTATCCAAGACGAGTAGTAAGCAAAGAGTCCAATACTTCGTTGTAAGGATCTGACATCGTAGGGGCGAGTTCATGTAAAGCCTGCAATCTGTCCGGATCTGGTTTCAGTACTCCTTGACAAATTAAATAGCCGAGAAGCTTTATTTCTTTCTTGTTAAATTCACATTTAGTTGTATTCATTGTGAGCCCGCACTTGGTAGTGGCACTGTTGAATTTGCCCAGATTTTCGTCGTGTTCTTGTTGGGTCATTCCGCAAATTGTAATGTTATCTAGATAGGCAAATGTACTTTTTAATTCGTTTGTTTCAATCATGTGATCCATACATCGCTGAAAGCATGACACTGCATTCTTCAAACCAAAGGGCAATCTCGCAAAGCAATATAATCTTCCATCTGCTTCAAAGGCAGTATATAGTCTATCGTCTGGATGTAGAGGAACTTTATGATAAGCAGACTGTAAGTCAATTGTAGAAAACCATTTGTATTTGCTAATTTCATACACAAGATCTTGTAAGTTTGGCAAAGGATAGGCATCCAGCAATGTTTATTTATTTATCGTTTGTGAGTAATCAATAACAAGCCTGCGTTTATGTCTCTCCGAGCGCGTAACTACCACTTGAGCTCGCCATGGTGAAATACAAGGTTCGATAATCCCATCTTTCAATAACTTCTGAACCTCCGATCGAATAAAATCACGATCGGCTGGATTATACCGGCGAGACCTCGTTGCAATAGGAATGCAATGTTCATTTAGATGTGAAAATGGTCGAACTGGCTTGAAATCTATAGGTCGCAAAGCAGCAATTACCAATTCGTTTCTAGGACCATCCGGAACTTTCTTGGCTGCTTAATAAACTACTTACAATGTTTTCAATAAATTGTTAAGATCCAAAGTGAGGCTAAAGTAGCTTTATTGAAAACATCTACAAAACAAATAACATTAAAACACAAGTTAGTTAATTCACGACAGAGATGTGACTGGAAATGATTTTAAATGAAGGTTGTAAATTACTTGGAAGTGTTAAGTTGGAGGTAGAGTAAGGAGAATTAAGATAGGTTGGGGCATGAGTGACAGGAATGGAGTGTTGAATCAGTTGATCGGAAATGTTACTGGAAATGATTTTGATGGAAGGATGTAAATTATTGAGAAGTGATACGGGGGAGGTCGAGTAAGAAGTACGTGAAGAGAATAAAGAAGTTTGAGATTTATTTAGATTGGGGAGGAATTGGAAAGAGGAGGTACGAGATGAAAAGCTTTACCGTTAGCATTGTTAGAATAAGAAAGATTTATGGAAGTTTGGTAGTAGTTGAACGAGGAGTGTGTGATAGAGTAGGTTCAGTAATGGAATTATAAGATGCGAAGTCAGGTGTTGATGCGAGGGAAACATCTAAAACAGCATTGGTCTGAGTGGTCGTGCGTGATACAGGAGTAGAGGAGCAGGATAAATGTAGTAGTCGTACTGATGTACAAAAACCGCACGTGAACTGTTTACGTTTATACACCGAGTGGTCGGATGTTTTAACACGAACAAGTGTCCATACATCACAATCTTTGGAATCACATCCAACTTAAAAACTAGTATAACCATCATTGCATTCCGATGTGGAAGATTCTTGATCAGTTACAGGGATCTGATATCACGCTTTTTAGGCATGACGTTTTATCGATAGATTGAGCGCAATCCGCGAGCGTAGCGAGCGGAACTGACATGAATAATCTGGAACTGACATGAATAATCTGGAACTGACAGGAATAATCTGGAACTGACAGGAATAATCTGGAACTGACAGGAATAATCTGGAACTGACAGGAATAATCTGGAACTGACAGGAATAATCTGGAAATGACAGGAATAATCTGGAATGTATGTTTATTAGTTATCAAACTTGTTTTAAGGTAGGTCACATCTTGCAACAAATTTATTTAAAATATTTTCAAAACTATATGGAGAGTATATATTATATTAAAGTATCAACTTTACAGTAGGCAGTTTACAAAATTGATTATTTAAAATAACTATTGACAAATACTTGTTTGTTTTCAATTATAATTCTACAGATGAGCATTCATTGTATCTAGTCTTTAAGGAAAAAATGCTATTACGTTGATCTATTTGTACGAACAACAAACGAGCCAGCTTTTGAGTTATACAAAAGGTTAGGTTATTCGATTTATCGGCGGATTCGAAACTATTACACACCGGATCCAATGTTTGAAGAAGAGCACGATGCTTTCGGTGATATATCATATAGTACGAGTATCTATATTTTTTATTTAGATATGAGAAAACCTCTTTCAAAGGATGTAGATCGTAAATCCTTATACACTGAGCAAACTGTTGTAAACGAATTCGATTTAAAATTGTCCGATTGAAATCCATTGAAGAAATTTCATAAAACTAGTAAAAACACATGAAATGAATTTGTAAATGTTTTAGTTAACAAATTTCCTTTTCTAAGTTTAATTTAAATTTAAATGAATTTGCTCGAATATTTAATATATATGTTGCTAATATATTCTTGTGTATAACTAATGCTTTATGGATAAAAATATAATCTCGTTATGTGTATTAATAATACATTAGAATAAGATACATTAAATAATCAAATTTAATCAGAGGAAATACGTCATTACCATGTATTTGGCCCCGCTGCTATGTTGGGTAGAGGAGTTAGGGGCAGAAACCTGATAGCATAGCAGTTCCTCCTGATGACCTCTAATCTTTATTATGATACATCGTCTGCTATTTATTAGTCAATTCATAAAAATTATTATTTTTTAATTTAATTTTTTAACTTGATATATTAGAAATTATATAAAATAACTGCTATACAGGATCGAGGAATATGGTTTAAAATCTGATACATCGTCTGCTATTTATTAGTCAAATCATAAAAATTGATTTTTATTTTAAATTTTTATGTTATATAAATTATATAAAATATTATATAATTATTTATTTTTCTAATTATTTATCTAATTAATAAATAATTTAATTCCTCGCCGCTATTTTATACCTATAAAGAATAAAAGAGCGAAAAAATCAGATCAATAACAAAAAAACACAGCAGTTCATTCAGATTACCTCTAATCATTATTCTGATACAACGTCTAAAGTAAATACAACCTTTAACGCACACTGAAAATCCGAACGACGATACAATTTCACCTGCAAATCCGAACGACGATACAATTTCACCTGCAAATCCGAACGACGATACAATTCCACCTGGTAACGAACTACGATACAATTTCACCTGGTAGCAAATCCTTATACAAACTCATTGCTGATTAATTTAGAAGCAAATCCCTCTACAAACAGAGATTATTGCCGATTAAGTATTACTGATTATTGCTGATAAAACCTTCTACAAACAGATATTATTGCTGATTAACGATACAAATTGTAACTTAGCTTACATTTCACCTGGTAGCAAATCCGAACGACGATGCAATTTCACCTGGTAACGAACAACGATACAATTTCACCTGGTAGCAAATCATTCTACAAACAGAAATCATTGCTGATTAACACCAAAAATACCTTAAAAAGATATTCGTCATCAAGTGCAAAACGGAACCAATTATCAATGACGAAACAGCTTTGTCAAACATGTCTTCGCGCCATTACTATTAATTCCACTGGTAAATACGCTGATGATACCACAGCCATGTTCTCTGGTCGCAGATGCAAAGATGTAGTCTCTGACATCAGCCGTTTCTTTACAAGATTAAAAGATCAGCTGCCCATTTCCAACCTTGTTCTAAATTCCTCCAAATCGCAGGTGGTTGTCTTTCATGGCGCCCCTGCGACAAATCAAAAACTTAAGAAATTAGCACTCTCTGCGCTCTTCTCCATTTTGACTAATCAACCCCTCCCTGTCTTCACGAGTCGAGTAAAATACCTGGGGTTCACCATTTCGGTGAACTGGATAGCGAAAGCTGACCTGGATAGACTTAAACGTATCCTGAAGAAAACTAGATGGGCCCTGAAACGGGTCCAACATCTGTAATTGAAAGAGAAAACCCAAATGAGCCTCTGGGATACTTGAGCTATCTCGGGATTGGCCTTCTTTTCAAGGGGACGTCCCCAGAACAAAGACTAAGGTTTCTTAAGCTCCTCATCTCGCGATTACCGAGCATTGTCCGCCTCGATTGGATTCTTCGGGGGGTGGGGTGGAAGACCCCGGGTGGTTTAGTCGAAAAGCGGCGTGTTGGATTGGCTGGGGGCTCAGATCCCGCTGGACCTGAGGCCTTAAAGATTGAAGAAGACTTTTATTCTCGACTGGCTAAATAACTTTTCCTTCTTGTATTTTTGATATATGTTTCTTTTTTTAGTTGTTGCATAACACTAACATTGGTTGTATTTAAGAAAATCTTTGTTTTTACTGGTAAATTGAGATACCATAAACACAATGGTGCGCGATGTGCTGACTCGGGCATGAGTATCCAAAACACCGTTACGAACGTTGTCAGCGATCAGATTTCCTTGCACTCTCGTCATGAAGATCCAGGGTCCGTCACTTACATCCCTCCTCATGATGTCATAATAAAATACACATCAGCATCGGCTCTTGGTATTGTCAACGATGTATGGAGTTGCAAAGCGTCTTCCATTTTCCGCCTCTCTTATATGACGAGGGCCAGAGCGGCTGCGATGTCTACAGACTTAATAAAGTAGGCTCTACATCAAAACGACATGGTATAAAGGGCTCGCTTTCTAATCATGCCGAAAATCTGTTTTCACATCAGCGCGTCGAATAAGGTCCTAAACAGATCTCGCCCGGACTCTGCAAAACTGATACTCCAACGCATGAATAAATTTAGTAATGCTACTTTCGATGAAATCGCTTCGGAACTACGTCTTATAGTCACGCCAGATAACCCTACAGCTTCCAACCATATATCCGCAGCAATATCACTGACTAGACGCGGGAATTTCAGGAAAGCGATTCAAAGGCTAACTTCTACAGGGCTAGCTTCCCCATCAACTGCCAACGTCGTAAACTAGAGCTTCTGCACCAGTCATCACAGAGGGTTTGTTCTCAACATGGATTCGCTTTGGGAGACTTACCAGCTTTGTTGCGTTCACACACGACCACTCAACGTTGATCGAATCACGGTTTTGCGGGCAATTGAGTCATTTCATTCGTCAACCGGTCCAGGTTGTTTTGCACTCAGGCCGGAACATCTTCACGATATGATTGAGGCCGATTCCGGCAGTAATTTGCTGGACACACTCACCCATCTAGTCAATCACCTACTTTCAGGTTCTGCTCCGAATTCTTTAGCTCCCTTCATTGCAGGCGCAAATCTTTTCGGCCTCCCCAAAAAAGGATGGAGGCATTCGACCAGTAGCGGTGGGTGAGACGTTACGACGTTTATGCTCAAAGTGTGCCTACTCTCGCTTACGGGACCGCTTCGCATCATTCTTTGCTCCCACACAACTCGGAGTTGCCTTACGAAATCCCGTAGATATGATTGTTCATAACGTCTCTCGCACTCATCATAGTCGATCAAATGATCCCAATTGGGTGTGGGCTAAGGTCGACCTGTCACACGTTTTAAATAGTATTAGCAGATCTTCAATCATTTCCGCCGTCAATGGTAATGTTCCAGAGCTGCCGTCGTGAGTGTCTTTCTGCTTAAAATCGCCTTCCCCCTTTCGATTTGGTCAGTTCAGACCTTTACTATCATCGGAGAAAGTACAACAAGGCGACGCGCTATCTCCAATGCTTTTTTTTCGTTGGTGATTCCAAACACCATCTCGAAAATCTCGAATATCCCTGCCATTATATACAATCAATGGTATTTGAATGATGGGATAATCGGTGGAAGTCCACAGGCAATCGCTTAGTCCCTCAATACCTTGAGTATTGACTTCCTCACACTCAAACTTTATCTTAATTAGTCAAAAACCGAAATAATCGGCGTGCCTGACGCAATTCAAATTTGTTCAAACCTCTGCCACTCATCTCCGGCTAACAACACTACAGGCAATTTTCAGCTGTTGGGGTCACCAATTGGCTCAACTGACTTTATCAAAGACGTCTTGCTCAGGGATTTGTTACCAAGGCTCACGAAAGAAAGTGAAGTCATTGCAAACTTGCCAAATCCCCAGTCAGCCTACCTTCTCCTTAGACACTGTGCGTCCGCCCCCAAGATCGGTCATCTAATGCGCACCATTTCACCATTAACACTTAGAGGTTTCACTCAGGCTTTTGATGATGTTATCATGAAAGCTTTTGAAAATTTAACAGCCTCACAGTTAACTGTCTCTGCTAAGATTCAGGCTTCACTACCCTTCCGCTTAGGTGGTTTCGGTCTCAGGAATACTACAATTCATTCAAGCAACGCGTTTGCCAAGAGTGTCCGAGCTGTCTCCGAGATTTCGTCCAGAGAACCTAACCGATATGTCGGGTTCGAGGGAGCATTGTCAGAATTGTCAGTATTGACAGGGAAATATAACCTCCAACATATTTGCTCCGACGGTTCCACAACATCCTTCCACATTGACCGTCTGCGCTTCGATCGCCTGCTTGAAGAATCCAACAATCTGGATAAAGCCAGATTACGTGCGACAGCCTGTTCGAAAGCTGCGTCATGACTTCAGGTTACGCCTAGCATTAGCCAAGCTCTAGATCTAACCCCACCACAATTCTGCGTTCTCTGCCGCATGTGGTTAGGTTTAGCGTTTTCCCTCCTAACCATAAGTGTGGGCGATTCTATTCCGATACCGACCTTTTGGGTTTTCACGCCCTTGCCTGCCAATATAGTGGTCATCGCGGGTACAGGCACGATGGCATTAGAGACGTCATCTATGAAGCGGCCCAGTCTGCACGTATGCACGTTGGCCTGGAGGTCCGGGGTTATTGACTGATGTAAAAGAGCGCCCGGCCGATATTCTAATATACGGAGATCCTCCTGAAGCGATTGACTTCGCAGTCACGCACCCACAACAAGTTGCATACGTAGATATCGCGAGCGCAAGTGGAGGGGCATCAGCGGCGGCTTATGCCAACAATGTGAAAGATCGTAAATATCGATCAAGAATGGAAGCAGCCGGATACAAGTTCACACCGGCAGTAATCGAGTGTTTTTTGGGGGGGTGGAATGATGCCGGCCTTAACGTCATCCGGCGTATTGCTGGCCGCATGAGCAGAACAAGTGGTGTTAGATATAACATCTTAGCTGCTCGATTATTCCAACGATCGTCCATCGCCCTAATGCGTGGCAACGCCAGAGCGATTCTGGCTTCGCTAGACAAGATCCAGCCCTTCACAAGCCTACCTAGGTCAGCGTCCGAACCTAGGAATCGAACTTCCAGCCAAGGCATATGTGATATGGTCGAGGTTCAGAACGGAACGGCTCATACAGACCATTTTTGCGATGACACA
The DNA here is from genome assembly GCA_012934845.2 of Pomphorhynchus laevis. NCBI lineage: Eukaryota > Metazoa > Acanthocephala > Palaeacanthocephala > Echinorhynchida > Pomphorhynchidae > Pomphorhynchus > Pomphorhynchus laevis. Next base: position 176,040 of record WNNJ02000467.1, read on the forward strand.
CGTCTGGAAGGTTGTAATAATCCTTGATCGAACAGACTTTTTACTAAATCCAGTTGCTTTATTAACAACGGCCAATTCGAACTCGTTCTGTAAGCGCGAGGTGCGAGACCCGAATAGCCCTCCAATTCTACTGACGACCAGTTCAGTTAAAACCGTTCAACGTGCAGTGGATTTGGGAATATGACCTCAAATTAAACTTAACGTTCCTGAGACCGACGAGCGTTGTCTGCTGCTGAAAGAAAACCACGATGGACACGATGAAGAAGGCAATCTTCGGAATATGGATTCGTATCATGACCGAGAAATTTCAAACAGCGAGGCTGATGAATGTTACGATTTTTGTGGGCAATAATCAAGTAAGGATATCGCTTGGTGATTGTGGAGGTATTCGGTCTTGTCTAGATTAAGTCGTTGTGTAATACATTACACAACGTTGATGTAATACATAGTTGATGATACTAGTAATACATAATATAATAAATAATTTTTTTACAGTAAAGGAAATTACATACATCTTCAATAGTCATAAAATTGAAAACTAAATCGTCGTTGGAAACATACCGTGTGGTTAGGTGTGGTCAGGATTATTGGCAGGTCGATTTCGGGAAGAACGAAAGCCCCGAAGGCACATGGAAGCAGATCGACATAGAGCAATACCAACGATGCGTTTTAGTCGGCAAATACAGTTCGCATACGAGTTTGTGGTCGAATTCATTGATTGTAACCGAGCGATGCGTCTAATAAGTTGTAACGCGTTTTCTCCTATGCCACCCGATGCTGTGAACACAAGTGGTGCGAAACTACCTCGATCGACCAGACTTATTCTCTCTTCATATTTCGATCTTTTTCGAGTCTCGTGGTACTTGAAAGCACTAACTGTTGATGATGAGTACGAAACGGCGTGGTTGTTAAAGATGGTGACGTCAAAAAACGTCCGCTCGAATCGACTCTCATATAATCCGCTGCAAACAACGTCGAGACGTGCTCCCTCCTCACGACATGTTGTGGATTTCTTAAACCTTACGTCATCATTGACTCGCTCCAAAACAGGCTCGAGCCCTACTTTATTACAAACCGTGGTCAACTCTCGGGCAAAGATATTTCTGACCTCGTTATGGCGTATGATCTGAAAACCACCGCGCTTACATTGCAAAAGATGCGATAGGTTCGCACCATCATCGCATGCACAGCGGGAAGGAAGGCCGTCTGAATCCCATTCATATCTAGTTGCTAAACCGTCCCGGAATTCGTTTGGCGTAAGACCAAAATTGTGGTGTTCAATATGACGTGCGCTTAACCAAGAGGACGCTCCATTTATACAAGCAAAATTTATTGCATTTTGGGTTTCTTCACTTAATTTATTCTTAGCCAGTGAGATGCGTTCTTCGAATGCGTTAAGCCTAGTGTCTGCAATGATTTTGCTGATTTGTTGTTGATGCTCCTGTAAATCTTCTCCAACCATATCTGAGTTGTAGGACGCACATAATTTTCGAGAAGCATCGAGCTGTAATTTAGCTACAAAAGTACAATCCATGATGCCAATACCTCCTAGTTTGTTTGGGGAAGTGAGAATAATTCGCATATCCTCGGTGATTCTTTGCTTTGTTAGAACAGACAGAAATTCGACCGTCACGGCATCTTTTAGCGGTTGTAATTGCTCTTCACTACAACTGGTCGTTCTGAGCAGTTGTGACCATTTCCACTGCATGGATTGCGTGAGACCAACGTAAGCACAGTGTGGGTCAATATTCCCGACTTCGCAGATGCGTCCGACCAAGTTCGTATTACACGCGACGTGACTCGAAACAGTTCTGGCCATAAAATCGTCAGTGCAAATCGCTGACCCAAGAATGTTTATACCGTCATATTTGATTTGCACATCAGGTAAGCAAACATTCAGTTCATTTGCAGAGTTATGTAATAGCAATGAGGTTTTTGTAGGATTCGCATGGTACCCAAAATCAGGACCATGTTGCAACACAAATTTCCACACCATTTCAAGATCCTGCAGAGTGCCGACGAAGTTAGCATCGTCAGCGTACCAACGCTGAGTCACTCCAGGAAATCGCTCACCTATCATTCGAATTAGGGGCAACGATGCCATTGCGAAGGCAGCCATTGCAAAAGGATCAACTTGGGTGACCCCTTCTCTAGAATATAATGAATCACCGCCCAACACAAGCAACGCCTCCTGGGAATACATGTTGTCAAACGCACAAGCGAAAGAAGGACACGTTAGACGTATGTTGTGTAGTGCGACACGTCGATTAAGGCGATTAAATGCGTTGGTTGCATCTATACACAGAATACCGAACTCTGGGTTGCTAAAGAAGCTTTCACGCGATGAGTGAATCGTGTATTCAATTCCACTTCGTTGAGATGCACAAAGTTGTAAGGAACCAGCCGCGTCCCGTAAATCTGACTTGATATGAAACAGTATCGCTTTGCAGATTATGCGACGCGCTACGTCGGCGATTCCGATAGGGCGTATTCCACCACTTTTTTTGGTAAAGCTACTAATCGGCTGGCAACAAATGCTTCAAGAGTTTCAAGTGGAATTTTGACAGAAGCTATGCGGACCGCTAGTGATGCTAATGCCTCGGCCAATCCGTTGGAATGTTTGCCAAATGCAGTTAACATTCGTCGCCATTGTTGTGCGTCGAGCCCCGAGGGACCAGCTGAACCTGTGATTGTACGAGCTGAGCGAACAATAGCTGCACTGTCAATCGCAAGGAAAGTCGCCGGATGATGCGGAATAGCCTCTGGCATTGGAAACTTGATTAGTGCTTCAGGATTTGCATGTGACGGCTCAGGATGTAACCTTTCCATGTGTTCTTTTACGGGCATGTCTCCAATTATCACATCTGGATGCAGTGTGCCATCGTTATCTTGACCTGCAAGAATACTTGTGGCGGCCGTTAGTTTGCCCTTTCGCAACACAGTACAATATTGTTTAATCCAATCAGAGTTAGTGTATTTACGTTTTTTAAATTTTTGTCTTAACTGTAATGTACACGCCTCCTCGAACAGTGCTAAGAATTCACCTTTCGTCCATAAATCGAGTCTACGTTGAATTGTCTTTCTGATCATTGTGATTTTACGACAGGGTATCTGCTGTAATACACACCGTCCAAAAACGACTGACATTTTAATATCCTTTGATGTAGACTGGACTTCATCACAAGCTGCATTTTTGTAAAATTCCGACAGAATGTCAATGAATGAATTGCTGGCATTGCATTTAGGAAGATCTATTAGCTTCAGGATCCATTGTATAACGACTCTATACATGTCATCGATTGTATAATTTCGGTGATTATAAGCGTCATTGAGTGATATTGAAGGGCTTGAGCCGGATTCCTCGTCTATATTTAAAGTCTTAGAGAGTAGTTCTTTGTTTTTACAGTTCGGCGCACGGCAATTAATACATCTATTATTCGACTTCGCACACCTACATCCTTTACAAATCGCCGCCGGTCCATTGCATGTGCAACAAAGACTCTCGTGTAAGGGACTGCCACGAACCATCGCGCAAATGTAACCGAATATTTACGTCGCCGAGCGAAGCGAGGCGACGGTCTGAAAGTTCGTCGGTCTAAAAGTTCGTCGGTCTGAAAGTTCGTCGGTCTGAAAGTTCGTCGGTCTGAAAGTTCGTCGGTCTGAAAGTTCGTCGGTCTGAAAGTTCGTCGGTCTGAAAGTTCGTCGGTCTGAAAGTTCGTCGGTCTGAAAGTTCGTCGGTCTGAAAGTTCGTCGGTCTGAAAGTTCGTCGGTCTGAAAGTTCGTCGGTCTGAAAGTTCGTCGGTCTGAAAGTTCGTCGGTCTGAAAGTTCGTCGGTCTGAAAGTTCGTCGGTCTGAAAGTTCGTCGGTCTGAAAGTTCGTCGGTCTGAAAGTTCGTCGGTCTGAAAGTTCGTCGGTCTGAAAGTTCGTCGGTCTGAAAGTTCGTCGGTCTGAAAGTTCGTCGGTCTGAAAGTTCGTCGGTCTGAAAGTTCGTCGGTCTGAAAGTTCGTCGGTCTGAAAGTTCGTCGGTCTGAAAGTTCGTCGGTCTGAAAGTTCGTCGGTCTGAAAGTTCGTCGGTCTGAAAGTTCGTCGGTCTGAAAGTTCGTCGGTCTGAAAGTTCGTCGGTCTGAAAGTTCGTCGGTCTGAAAGTTCGTCGGTCTGAAAGTTCGTCGGTCTGAAAGTTCGTCGGTCTGAAAGTTCGTCGGTCTGAAAGTTCGTCGGTCTGAAAGTTCGTCGGTCTGAAAGTTCGTCGGTCTGAAAGTTCGTCGGTCTGAAAGTTCGTCGGTCTGAAAGTTCGTCGGTCTGAAAGTTCGTCGGTCTGAAAGTTCGTCGGTCTGAAAGTTCGTCGGTCTGAAAGTTCGTCGGTCTGAAAGTTCGTCGGTCTGAAAGTTCGTCGGTCTGAAAGTTCGTCGGTCTGAAAGTTCGTCGGTCTGAAAGTTCGTCGGTCTGAAAGTTCGTCGGTCTGAAAGTTCGTCGGTCTGAAAGTTCGTCGGTCTGAAAGTTCGTCGGTCTGAAAGTTCGCCGGTCTGAAAGTTCGTCGGTTGTAAGTAGTTAATAGGGATAACAAGATAGTTTAAACTATCTTGTTATACATAATAATAGTAATAATTTTTTTATATATAATATTTATTCCGAATTTACAGAAAATAAGGTTCCCTCAAATGGGCCACTACTGTCATAATTCGTAAATGTACAAAAGTTATGAAACATTTCAACGTAGAAAGAAAAATAATAATGCATTCATCCAATTGAAGCTATTCCAGTCACCGCGTTCCCCATGGGCCGAGTAAATTCACCGATTCGTGATCGTAGAGCCCGCATGCAGCAGGAAATAGAACGCGCGAGAGTTATGCTGAATCGTGTTCGAATAAGCGAAATCATATCGCTATAGTTTCGTTGCAGTTTGGAGGACATCATGCAGCGATTGTCTGCATCAACCGTTTCGCTGTCGGACCAAAGCCTCCAGTAACTGCCAGGACAAACGGTATGAAAGACGAGTGTTCAATCTCAATAATCCGTTCCTGATACTTTGCTCTTTTCCGATTCTTGTGATATTCGAAACTTGCATCGACAGTCCTTAGGTGATAAGATGGAGCCAAATTGTTGAAGACGCAGACATCTATGAATGTGCGCTCCAACCTAGCACCGAATAAACCGCCGCATACAATATCAGGATGAGCATCTTCTCCCCGGGCTGTGGTCGAGCACTGAAACACAAATTCATTTGTAACGGGCTGGAGTGCGGGTTCAATCCCGACGCCGTTGCATATTTCACATAAGGTGGATGCCAAAACATCCCTTACATCATTGTGACGAATAATTGGGAGAGCCCCTCTTTTGCACGACAATGCATGGGTTAGACAGATATCATCTCCACATTCGCACTTTTTCGGTAGACTAGATAAGGACCAGTTATACCTTGCAGCAACCGCATCCTGAAATTCGAATTTTGTCATGTTAAATCCCGAAGCTTTAAGAGGACTCGTTTGAAGCCAACTTGAAGCCCCTTTGACCGATGCATACTGTAAAAGCTTGACTGTTTGAATTGAAAAACGTTCACGTAAACCAACCAATAGTGAAGCAGAACGTAATCTGTTGTAGCTAGCAATATATTTCAGAGCTTGGGTTTGTAGCCTATCTACTTCGAGAATATTATCCGACTGGTTAAAAGCTTTGCACAACCGTTTTGACGCGTTTAGCACGTACGGAGCATCTACGCAAGGATCTCGAAATCATATACCTCCGAAACTCAAAGGGAGACTACAAATCAACTGCTTAGTTTCGTCCAATGTGTGCCCAAATACATCGAAAGCGAACTGCCCAAATATTAGCTGTCTTATTTCAGAGAACCAACCTGGATCACATTAAGTTGTCCTGCATAAATGTAACCACTTTGATTGACAGGCTTTGACAAAGGCGACATATGCTGACGGGGCATCATGCTTTGGCGCGTTGGCAAGTTTCCTGATCAAACAAGGCCATTTGGATATGAGCTCACCACTCATATTCTTGACAAATTCGGCGTCTCCAACAGGTGATCCTAGCAGTTTGACACCCCTTGTCTCAATACGGACGTTGTATTTTTCAAATCGTTTTTCGGTTTCTTCTAGCTGTTCAGAATGAATCATCACAATTGATTTATTGGCGTTAACAAAGTAGCCATGCTGATGACCAAATGATTCGAGTAGGTCCCAAACTCGAGCAACGTCCTCTAACGACCCCATAAAATTTGCGTCGTCCGCATACCAATACTGACTTACGTGCGGAACCTACTCGCGAATTCGATGAATAATTGCCAGCGAAGACACTGCAAAAGCAGCCATAGCTAGAGGATCCCTTTGTGTAAATCCTTCTTGGGATCGCAGAGAACGGCCACAACACACTAACTTTGACGGCTCTGAATACGTATTATGCAGAATACACTCAAGAGCAGGACAAATAAAAGGAACGTTAGCTAGTACAACCTTCCGATTTGCCGTATTGAATGCGTTCTTTGCATCCACGGAAAGTAACACATACTGATCATTGACCGTGATAGTCTCGGAAACTCTGTGTATGATGTACTCCATTCCACCGCGCTGTCCACTACACATTTGAACATGCCCAGACACTGCCTGAAGATCCTTTCCTATTAAGCTCATAATTACCTTTCCCACTATACGGCGAACTATCTCTCCTATGCCAATAGGGCGCACGCCTGGGTTCTTATCAAGAGCCACAAGACGACTTACTGTAAAAGCATCCAGAATAGATGGGTCAACACGTTCACTTGCTATCCGAATTGCAAAAGAAGCAATGGCGTCTGCTAGTTTTCGTGAATGAGGACCAAATGAACTGATCATTCGTCTGAAAGCAACAGCATCCACTCCAGATGGACCGGCGCAGCCGTGAGTCCTCATTGCTGCTTTGAGTATGATCTGCCCATCGATTGCAGAGAACACAACAGCGTGATGAGGCATGCAGCCTGGTAGAGGAACATTCAGGATTGAGTCTTTATGGATAGGCTTTCCTGGCGGGTGTAAGTCCAATAAGATATCGTATATAGTTACTCTATCAATCTCATCGTCAGGTTTGAGTAGAGGCAGAGACGCATATTGAGAATCTAACGTCCGAATAGCGGCATGTGTCTTTCCAGACTGCATCAGCCTAGAGAACACTCCACTCTCATTTTGATTTGTAATACGAACACTCTTCGTCAAGCCTTGAACTACTTTCTGTTGCAGAGCAAAAGCCTCTTCAAATAAATCATGGATTTGTTTATCTGCCCACATTTGAGTACGCCTCTCTAGAGTTTTCCGAATAACTGCGGCTTTTCTGGATGGGATTCGCTGCAGTATGAGCTGACAAATAACTGTAACTTCTTTGAGCGCGATACCTTCATTTGCAGTACCCTCACCAACATCCAAGTACCTCGAAGCCAATAAGTCTATGAACCGATTGCTAGCATGGCAAATTGGTAAAGATAGTAGATTCGGTTTCCAAAGAATGACTTTGTTGTACATAAAATTAATAGAATCTTCATAGCTGCATGGCATCCTTTCAGCGGACGGGCGATCATTGAGTAAATCGCGACTGGCAGCGGTCGGTCGGGGGTTTAAAAACACATGGTTAATTGTACGGACATCCTCCTGGATGGGCGCTATGGAATTAGCCGGCTCGTTAACTGTGGTTACGTGGCTACTGGTTGAGCAGCTAGTGGAATGGTCAACTATTATCGGTGAATTTCCTCGGTTGGTGCAGTTCGTAGCAGCACAGTCCGTGCAATATGTGCTTGCCTTTGCGCATTTGCATCCCTTGCAGACTGCGTTCTGCCCGTTGCATCCACAGCATCTGGGTGAATTTCGAGGTTTGCCTTTTGTCATTTCGAGGTCAACTTAAATTGCGCACCCCGGGATGTGCCCTGGGCGTACGGCTTCGTTGACTGTTAGATGTCCGAATGTAAAAAATTGTAGGTTTACTTGTAGAACGTGACAAATCGTTGTAGATTTAATACTGTAATTGTCCGAATAGCTGATGTACGTTATTTATTGTAAGATGTTGTAATTGTATGTTATTTTATTGTAAGTAGTTGTTAGTTAGCAGTGTATTTACTTTAGATCAACTTCAATTGCGTGATATACTTTTGTCAAACGAATTCACAACAATAATATTAGTAATAATTTTTTTGAAGAGAAGATTTATTCAAGAAAAAAAAAGAAATAAAATGTTCTACAAACTAGAAAAGTCATTTAAAATTCTTACACTGTCAAGCACATTGTCCCGACATATTACTCAACGGAGTGCAGCGGACTTGTAATGATGCTGCTCTTGCTAGCGCTAGTCCCGTTTTGATCCTCAAATCACGCATGCATTCGTTGTATGGCCTAGCAGATTTTATAGATTGACGCCTGCATATTTGTCGTAGCACCTTTGAAGCTATTTCACCAGCTCCACCGTTAGCTGCAAAAATTATAGGAAAAAAACAAGCTCTTTCAAACCGTGATATACGTTCACCGTATTTTCCGATTTTCCTTTGATCGTGGTAGTGAAAGTGATTTTGTGGCATTTATGTTGAGTAGGACGAAGCAAGGTGATTGTAAACGCAAACGTCCAATAGGGACCGCTCCGAAATACTAAATAACCCATAGCAAGAAATATCTACTCTAGCGTTATGTTCCCTGGCTGTCGAATTTGTTGCGAATGTTACTCCGTCTGGAAGCGGTTGCAGTGTAGGTTCCAGATAAACGGGGTCGCAAATCCCTTTTAGCTCTTTTGCAATTATATCCCGAAGGAAGTTGTGTTGTATAATTGGCATACCACCGACCTTACATGAAAGAGAGTGACGGAGCTCAAACTTTGAACCGCATAAACATTGATCTGGTTGTTTCGGAGGCGTCCAACCATATCTTGTAGCTAGAGCGTCTTGAAATTGGAGCTTTGAGAGTCGATAACCATATGCTTCCATCGTTTTTGCAGACAACCATGCTGATGCACCACACGTAGCAGCAAATTTTAAAGCTTTTATAATATTGCTATCTTCCAGTGTTTCTTGTAATTTTATATTCCAAAAATTATTTCGTTGATTGTGGATATCCAAAGCGATTTGTTGCTGCTGTTGGGCCAGCAAGGGGCCAAATGATGCATTGATCAGCGGTTGACACATTCGGCGCGAATTTTCGAATTCCAGATCAGATCCATCTTGAGGCAGAAAATTCCCAAACCACCATACCGCAAAGGGATATTGAATATTGTTTTAAATCGATCTATAAAATGGTCTATATCGATCTATAATAATCGATCTATAAAATCGATTTATAAAATGGATTAATCCGTTAAAAATGGGTAAGTTGATTTAATCAGTTTCTTTGCAGTGTTTTCTTTGTAATGTATTATACTGGTCATTCAATGATCCCGCTGATGATCCTACTATTACACTGAAAAGAATTCACTGCATTGTATTTACATCAAAAACGCAAGCTACGTCATACAACTATCATATTGTGATTTCTTTATGCTATAATCTATATATAATATTAGTAATATTTTTTTAATTATTATTATTATTTTACAATCTCTGGGTTACCCGCAAATGGGCCCGTAAATGAGAATTCAGTTCAGTTTGGGTTCAAAATTCTGGACGTCCGATTGCAGATCGCGTTCCTCTGATGCATCGCGATTTCATTTTCACTATAACTGCAACCATCTCGCAACTCAATCTTCATCAGATACTCTCTCGGTGGAGTCGATATTGCATGAAGTTATTCTATGGAAACCAAACCTGTTTAGACTACCAAGATGCATCGGATCTAAGCGATTTATCTCAGAGCTTGCACGGATATATGAATTAGCATCCACAAACGATTGCTCGCTTTCACTCGCGGTTGTCATCAGTCAGTTAATCCTCCAGCGCCCTGCTAAAGCGAATCCTATGCAACTAAAACAAATTCTCGATCGCAGACTTGATTGTTGGACAAGCGGAGATAAGCAAACGCTGCTCAACGAAGCTCGTTTTCTCCAGTCTCAGTCTTCCCACAAGCTATATGATCCTCTAAATAATGATATTCTGAAAACTGTTCAGAAGCTTGTTCTTGGTGGGAAGATGACAGCTGCTGTCAAATTACTTGAATCAAATGATGGTAGAGGGCATCCTCTTCGAATAGACGAAATAATAGACGGCCAAACAGTGAGACAAATTCTTATTGATAAGCATCCGATGGCTTCAGCAAAATCTGATGACGCCATTCTGCGCAGGCCTATCGATGACATTCCTGAGTTTCACCCAGTTGCATTTGATTCTATTGACTTTGAACTGATCGTTGCCAACTCTAAGAAAGTAAAGGGAGGAGCGGGCCCGTCCGGATTAGATGCAAGAGCATGGCATCGAATGTTGGTTGACTTTGGGGCAGAATCGAAACGTCTAGCTGAATCACTTGCATCTTTCGCTCGACAATTAGCATTAAATCCAATCTCACAGGAGTCGATGACAGCCTTCACCGCTAGTCGCCTTATTCCTCTTAGCAAAAATCCTGGCGTACGTCCTATAGGAATAGGAGATGTTTCCAGACGCATTATATCTAAATCAATATTGAAAATAATATCACCCCAACTGCAAACAATATGCGGGAACGTCCAATTCTGCGCCTCGCAGCGTGCTGGCACCGAATGTGTTATTCACGGTATTCGTGACTCGTTGAAGATAAATCCTACATTCGTGCTACTCACAATGTTGATGCTGACAACGCATTCAACAGAGTGAATAGAATGACCGCTCTCTCAAACATGCCAAATATCTGTCCAGCATTGATCACAGTCCATTCTAACCTATACAGAAAGTCGCCACTGCTAACAATTGACAGTGAATTCTTACTATCTGATGAAGGATTTACACAGGGCGACGTCTTTTCGATGGCAGCATTTGCCTCTGCAACACTTCCGTTACTACTCCGTATCAAAAGAACTTGCCCAAACATAAAACAGTTATGGTACGCAGACGACGGCAACCTTATAGGTTCCCCACAAGATGTAATTGAAGCATTTAAGTTGCTTCAATCTTTCGGCCCCTCATATGGCGTACACTTGAATCCGGGAAAATGCAAGGTATATTCCAACGGGAACGACATCTCGACTTTCCAATCGTTACTTGATAACGCTGGAGTCTCCATCGTTGAGGATGGCTTACCCGTTCTTGGAGTACCAATCGGATCAGCCGAATACATAGAGACGTTTATACGATCATCAGTTTCCTCCCTTTGCACATTAGTGTCACAGTTGAAGAAAGTAGGAGAGTTAGACACTCAGGTTGCATACGTGTGCTTAATTAAGTCTATTCAGCATAAATGGACACATACTCAACGATGCTATGAGTGCCCCTCTGCGTGGTTCGCACCTCTGACACTGAAACTAAAGTCTACAATATCACATCTTTTTGACATTGATATTTCTCAAGACGATATCTTATGGCGCACATGCCAGTTGAGTTTTCGCAACGGCGGTTTATGCATTAGAGATCCGTCCACGTTACCAAGCAACGAATATCGATCATCGACCTCAGTGTGTGAGCCAAGCATACAAGGATATATTGGCTCGGTACTTAATTCT
>WNNJ02000468.1:0-58656 GCA_012934845.2 Pomphorhynchus laevis
TCGTAGTTTGCCTGCTCAAATAGTGGAGTTGAAGTATCACATGCTTTCTCATTCGTATGACATTTTCTGCGTTGCTGAATCCTGGTTGCATCAATATATTGTCGATACCACTGTGAACATTCCTGGATTTCGCCTTCTACGAAGCGACAGGATATCAGGTAGGCGAGGTGGCGGTGTCGCCGCGTATGTCAGAGAAAATTTCCTCGTATCTGAGGTGTTGAATATTTGTGACCCTTGTGGGTCGTTTGAGACTCTATGCTTCCGTATTGATCACTCAGCGACCAGTATGAATTTTTGCGTCGTGTATCGATCTCCGTCAGTAATTGCAGACACTGATCAACTAAAACTTATTTTACAATCGGTATGTTCCTCCCCTCACTTTATTCTTTTGGGCGATTTTAATCTTCCACGATCTAGATGGTCAGACTATGTCTTTTCTGATGGTAGTTCCACGGAAAGGGAAATATCTGAGTTCCTTGCTGAGGAACTCATGCTGATTCAGCATGTACAAGAACCAACTTGCTTAACTTCAAGATCGGATTCGGTACTTGATCTGGTGTTTTCCAGATATGTAGGAGACATAATCAAAGTTGATCATCTCCCTCCTTTAGGAAGTAGTGACCACTGCTTGCTCTCCTTGACGGCTGTCCCTTATTCCAGATTCTGTCCACCTTGTTCAAAAACTTACAAACGTCATTGGTCGAAAGTGAGAAGAGAAGATGTTTTGAGAGTTTACAACCAATTCCCGTGTACTTTTATGAACACGGACAAGCTATCATTGAATATGATCACTGATTACCTACATAAATTATCTGATATTCTTGCCCCTATGCGCGAATCCTCTGCTGCTAAGTCACCTGCATGGATAGATTCCAACGTCAGACAACTTATAAGTTCAATAAATTGTTTATGGAAGCTTCAGCGTTCTGACTCTAGTTTCTCTGCCAGATATAAATATGTTCGAAATCTTTGTACTAGAGTGAAAGCAACAAAACGACGTGCATTCGAATCGTCTATCGCTAATAATGTAACACGAAATCCAAAACTATTCTGGGCCTATGTTCGTCGCAACAGAACCCTTAATACAGAAATCAAGTATGTCCTTAATGCGGAGGGATGTATGATAACTTCTCAGAGTGGTATTGTGGAATGCCTTGCTACGTCTTTTTCGATACCGACAAATAATTCACAAAGAGCTTCTATCACTTCGCATGGTGTAGCATTAAAGCAATCTTCGCGTTTTCTTCCAGTAACGATTAGTGAGATTGTAAGTCAGCTTGATCAGCTTGACCCATTTAGCTCTACTGGCCCTGATGACATTTCTCCGTTTCTTTTGAAGAATTTATCTAGATATTTGGCTCCTTCCCTTCTTGCTATTTTTGAGAACAGTTTGACCAGTGGATGTGTTCCTGAAGTCTGGAAAACTGCCATCGTAGTTCCGATCCCAAAGAAAACCATTGCAACGGCTTGTACTGACTATAGACCAATCAGCCTGACTAGTTCTCTATGCAAAGTGCTAGAAAAGTTGATCGCCACCCGGATCAGGCATCACTTGAGGGAACTCGGAATAATGTCGTCTTCTCAGCACGGTTTCCTTCCTGGTCGTTCCTGCTTAACAAACTTATTGACTTCACGCGAAATGTGGGTTGAGGCGGTCAGTCGCGGCCAATCAATTAATGTGGTATTCATTGACTTTTCAAGAGCATTCGATCGGGTGCCGCATGAGAGCTTGGTAGCATTACTATTTAACTACGGCATTCCTGTAATGTTGTGTAATTGGATTCAAGATTTCCTACGTAATCGTTTCTTTAGGGTGAGAGTTGGCACCCATCTTTCCACTTCCAGACGCGTTTACTGTGGTGTTCCGCAGGGTACCGTACTAGGACCTCTGCTGTTTATTGTGTTCCTTAACGATTTGTTGCTGCGGATTCAGAGTCCCTGTCTTGCTTTTGCTGACGACCTCAAAATATGGTCTGTAGATGATATTGATCCGCTTGGCATTTCCCTGCAGGAATACCTTAATGAAATATACCAATGGGGTGAGGCTACTGGTATGAAGATCAATGTTGACAAATGCGGCCACATGAAATTAGGAAGGCGTTGCGATGACCGTCGTTTTCGCCTCGGAACTTCAATTCTTAATGTCGTCATGGAGTATAGGGATCTGGGTGTCATGGTGCATAGGACATTGAAATCCCGATCAAATACAGAGTTTGCCTATAGCAAGGCTTTGCGAGCTATGTACTGCGTCAAAAATGCATTTAATCGTATTAATCCATACGTCTTCAAACGGCTTTACTGCGCTCTTGTTCGCCCGCATATAGAGTACTGCGTGCAAGCAGTTTTTCCATACACTAAGAAAGAGTTCAATAGACTAGAGTCAATCCTTCGTAGAGGTTCTCGAATGTGTATGGATGGATCATATTCATATCGTGAGCGGCTTGAATTTCTAAAGATACCATCTTTGGGTCAGAGGCTATATTACCTAGACCTTGTTGCATTATGGCGAATGGTTAATGGGATAGATGGTTTTCCCTCGTGCTATGTTAAAGTTTGTTCTCAGACGCATCGTGGCCACCCGTTGAAACTATTTAAGTTTCCCCACGGTAAAGTAGTGAGTTTGGCTAGGCTCTCACATCGAGCATTAAACGCCTGGAACACGTTGCCAGGAGAAATAGCATGTACCAAGGACTTATCTCAATTTAAAGTTCAACTTCGTCAGTGGATTAACGATCATGGCATTCCGAATGTATACAATATTATGTAACCGCTATTAACTTTTTTTTCTTCTTTTCTTTTCTTTTTTATTTCCTATGTGATCAGTTGAAACAGCCATTTGGCTATAACTTGTAATACTAATAAATATCAACAAAATACAATAATTATTTGTACAAATCTTAATAATTCTGCTTATATTATATTTTGTAGATTAATTAAGTATATAACAATGAGTGCAAATAAGGATTTATCGGATAGGCACTCTAATTTGGAATATGAAACAGTTTCTACATTGTTCTGTAAGTAAAATATATCAACTGCCTACATTTTACATATGTTTTAATTATTCTTTTGGGTGATTCTATTAATTAAATTAATTATTAGATATAAATATGCTAAGCCTAGCCTCATCCTCCCGGAATTATTTCATCTTCTCCCTGTCTTACTCACCGAAGTCTCATCTGTCCTCATGTCCTTACCCAACAAAACCTCACATGCCGTTTCCCTGCCTACTCACATACTTAAATCCATATGCTCATCGATATCCCCTTTTTTCACAACCTTGTTTTATTCGTCCATCCGCAATTGTATCTTCCCTTTACAATGAAAATCCGCAATCGTTCGTCCCCTCCTTAAGAAACAATCGCTCGACCCATCACTTCCTTCTAGCAATCGCCCCATTTCACTACTCCCTACCCTTTCTAAGCTCTTAGAACGTCTCATATTAATACAGATCAATGCTTATCTCTCCTCATCCAATCTGTACCCTCCTTTCCAATCCGCATTTCGCTCTAATCACTCCACAGAAATCGCCTGCATAAAAGTTTACAACGACTTACTCATTTCTCGAGATAAGGCTATATATAGTGTTCTCATCTCCCTCGACCTATCCCCCGCCTTCGACATTGTCGACCACTCCGTCCTCCTCGCTCGCCTTCGTTATGATTACGGATTTTCTTCCTCCTCCGTAGCATGGTTTGCCTAATATTTATCCGACCGTTCCTTTTGCTTAAGTTCTAATTTATCATCCTCCCCTCCCATCCCTATTTTTTGCGGGGTCCCACAAAGTTCAGTCCTAGGTCCCTGCTTTTCTCTCTTCTACTTGGCGATCTCTCTCAAGTTATCAAACCTTACTCCTTTAACGTCATGCAATACGCCGATTACATCCTCATCTATGCTCATGTATCCGCACATCGCATATACGACATCGGCAGTTCTGCCTCGAACTGTTTTCTATCTACAAACGTCTCCCAAATCTCCATCTCATTCTAAACCCCGACAAGTCCAAAATGATGTGGATCCTCCCCCGTAAACCAAACATATCTCCTTTCACTGTATCTTTTGCCTCATCGATCATCACCATGGTACACAATCTCACTTTCCTAGGCTTCCATTTCGATGATCACCTTTCCCTTAAACCCTTCGTTCGCAACAAGGTCCGCTCGTCTAGCTTAATTTCTCCGTGACATCCGCCGTATCCGCCCCCTTATCGTCTTCCGTTCTTGCATGTATCTTCTTTTATCGCTTCTCTTCCCTGAAATCGATTACTGCCTTAGCCTTTTCGCCAATTCTCCAAAATCTATAATCCTACCCCTACAACGAATAATCAACACCGCCGTTCGAGTGCTCTTTCGTCTTCGTCGCTTCGACCACACATCCACATATCTTGCCCAACTCTCCTGGCCCACCATCCATATACGCATCAAACTCCTCTTTCTACTCGTAACTTTTCGTCTCATAGCTGTCGGCTCCCAATGTTTCATCAACTTTCCTTTCTTAAACGACACTCGCCCCACCTCGCTATCGCTGCGTTCCCGTCATACCCTCTTACTCCACGTTCCCAATTACTCCAACAACTATGGTCTCCGATCCTTCCTCGTCGCCGCCTCACTCGTCTGGAATCAACTCCCTCTCGACGTCCGCCGCGCTCCCTCCTTTATCACATTCAAACACCTCCTCCGTTCACACCTTCTCGACACATGATTTACATTTTTGTTTTGTTGTGGTCATGTAAGCGTGCGCTGGCACGCATTTGCCACGTTAAAAAATCTATTTTTTAGGTTTAAATATTTTAGTTGAAGGATTTCTTGTACCCAATAACTTTAAATTATTATGATAAAGAAAGCTTCTTTGCTATATTATTCTAATTTTTAGTAAAATTTCAGCGAGGAAGTGACCAATGAATACTCGGCAACATTTATCAGCAGAATGAAGTACTCACTGGTCGTTTCGGTTGCCTGTGTGACATTGTGAATAAAGGCGTTTCCAACACTTTGCTTAATTGTCTGAGGCTTACGCTCTTAACCAGATCGAATTGCTGTGCGGACCATCCTTAAACACTAGGCAGAGGTTGTTGCTGAATTGTCGCTGCACTCGTTGGATCCTTAATGGATACGGCATGTATAATAGTAGTGCACGGATGTGCTGAGTAGACAACGATCCAAAATTTCTTTCGAAATACGGCATTTATAAAAAATGGTGTTGCTTGTTAGACTTGACTTAGATTCACGACATTCAGCTACCATGTCACTTGAATATATATTTTTTTAAATCAGAATGTATAAAACTGTGCTCTGGGAGCTAAAAGCTTCAGTTTCATAATCGTAGATGTTGCCAAAATCCGAAGTTCGATTGCTTGCAGAGCAGACTTTTTTATCACTCGAAGACGAGCTGATAGTAGCCGGCAGCACTCATCAGTAGAGTGAACTACCATCAGTCGTTTCGGCTGCCTTGTGATATATTAAAAAGGCATCTCCGAGAATTTGCTAACGTGGTAGCATGGGCCTAGCCTCTTTAAACTAACCATGTGCTTTCCGGATCATCCGAATTTTATTCAGCAGGAATTTTACTTACGGTCATTACATGCTTTATTACAGTATCCGTTGGAGGATTCATTTTTATAATTTTAAATTAGAATGTGTAAAACTGTGCTCCGGGAGCTAAAAAGCTTTAGTTTCATAATCGTAGATGTACTTGTTTATCACTCCTAGACGAGCTGGTGTTAGCTGGCATTAATATATCACAAGGCAGCCGAAACGACTGATGGTAGTTCACCCTACTTATGAGTGCTGCCGGCTACCATCAGCTCGTCTAGGAGTGATAAGAAAGTCTGCTCTGCATACAATCAAACTACGGTTTTTGGCAACATCTACGATTGTATATAAAGGATGACTGGCAATATATATAACTTAGAGCCAACACGTTAGCGAATTCACGAAAATGTCTATTTAAAATATCAAAAGGCAGCGAAACGATTGATAATAGTTCACCCTACTTATGAGTGCTGCCGGCTACCATCAGCTAGTCTAGGAGTAATAAGAAAGTCTGCTCTGCATACAATCGAACTCCGGTTTTTGGCAACATCTACGATTGTATATAAAGGATGACTGGCAATATATATAACTTAGAGCCTACACGTTAGCGAATTCACGGAAATGCCTATTTAAAATATCACAAGGCATCAGAAACGACTGATGGTAGTTCACCCTACCGATGAGTGCTTCCGGCTAACATAAGCTCGTCTAAGAGGGATAAGGAAGTCTGCTCTACTTGTAATCGAACTCCTGTTTTTGGCAACATCTACAATTATGAAACTGAAGCTTATTTGCTCCCGGAGCACAGTTGAACACAATCTGATTTAAAATTATAAAAATGTATCCTCCAAAGTATCCTGTGAGAAAGCAAGCAACGACAGCAAGTAAAATTCCTGCCGAATAAAATTAGGATGGTCCGGAAAGCACATGGTTAGTTTAAAGAGGCAATGACCATGCTACCACGTTAGCAAATTCTCGGAAATGCCTTTTTAATATATCACAAGGCAGCCGAAACGACTGATGGTAGTTCACTCTGCTGATGAGTGCTGCCGGCTACAATCAGCTCGTCTAGGAGTGATAAGGAAGTCTGCTCTACTTGTAATCGAACTCTGGTTTTTGGCAACATCTACAATTATATATATAAATGACTGTGATATACTTATAGTCATTTACTATCTTTTAAATTGTTGATATTGTGGTTTTACAACAAAACACTTAAATTAGCATTAGGCTTTTTCAATTTTTAAATAAAAATAATTTCGTGTTTTTTTCATCAGAATGGATTAAACATAGAAAGTTAGAATTGATTTATTGATTAACGTCATTTAAAGATTTCTTTAAATATTTTTTTTGACCCAATTATATTTTCGATCTTGTGAATTTAGACATTTTAATGGTGATCATTCAGTTCATAAATAAAGACCATTAGTGCTATTGTCTAATACAAATCTATGTATTGCATTGATAAATGGAAAATACATATATTACATTTATGTATATAATTTAAATAATTATATACATAAAAAATAATAATTAAAAAAATTGTTAATATTTTATTGTAATCCTGATGATGATGGCAGGAGCTATCGAAATATCGAATTTTTATCAAATAAAGGATATTTTCTGCTTATTCGTTCGTGTAATAACTATACATTTAAATATTACATTTTTTATGAATGAACAATAAATAATATAATCAATGTTAGAATAAGATATAATAATTGATGTCTTTATTACAGGCTCGCTATCTATATTATTCTCACCGAAAAAAAAGAAAAAATGGAAAGAAGAGTAATAATGTGTTAGATATTATCGTCATTCAGGAATCGTACCGTTACTGTAAAGAATGTTTTAATATATTTTACTTCTCACCTATTTTTTTTTGTAAATGGTTAAGCTTGCATGTGAAGTAACCAAAGGAAGGTTTTAATTGAAACTTTTCTGTAAATCTCATTGTATGGAAAACTTCTTTGGTTTTTTCTCAAATGATTTACTTAACAAAATGTTGAATTAGTCTATTTCTCTAGCTATCAGCCTTTAACAACGTTTGACAACTGACCCATATACACAAATTTCTGTTTTAAGCTCACTATAAACATATAGGTACCCATACATTATTCATGGACGATTCATCGCAATATAAAAAATCATTTAATCCTCACAGCGGCATCCGAGGGACTTTATTCTATACATTAGGTATATTCTGGAAAAGCAATTGATGTTGGAAGATCACGTGATATTTTACATCCAATAAAAGGAATCATTTCTACTGACATGCTGTTGTTTTTTACTTTAATAAATTCTTACTAATAATAAAAAATGATATGCTGCTGTTCAGAATTAATTTGATTTTCATTCGTCACTTGTTAATTTTAGAAAGCTCTTTCTGAGCAACATATGTTGAGGTATCTTTTGTGGCTAGTATTATGACTGTAATGTCATCTGCATAGTTGATCGTTAGGTTTGATTGGTAGTTCGGTTTGAGATCATTGATGTATAGATTTAACAAAGCTGGTGAAATTACTGATTCCTGTGCCACTCCAATACCCGTAGTTACTGTAAGGAATAAATTCCATTGTTAATTATCCTCCGCGTACGCTTAGTCATATATATATGCGTAAGAAATTAATTTTACCAATACGGAAAGTTCAAGTCCAGTTGCTTAAGCATTAGTAATTCTATGTCAACCTTGTCAAAAGCTGATGATAGGTCAAGTTGAAAAACTCGAATAACCTGTTGTAATTTTGAATTATAATTTTGAATAGCACATCGTCAAAGTTAAACTCTCGAAAATTAAGTATAAATAGACGTGACTGCACATATTCACTGAAACTAATTATATGATGTTCAATCTTGTCCAAAAGCTCTTTTATACTTGTACCTGTATGTTATGAACAATATTTGTTGGTCTGCACGATATCATAATATTAAATTGAAGATGCTAGGAGAGTCAAAAGAATTGGTTCACTAATGTAAGCAGAAACATTTGTGTATACCAGGTCAAGGAAAGCACCTTATCGATTCGGCTTATTACCTGTTGGACATAGGCCATATTCGAACGATATATTGCGTAAATTAAATTTATTAAAGTCACCTGTTAAAATAATATTATTACCATTGATAGGAACAATTTAGTCCAAAGATTCCTTGAAGACTGCTCTAGCACAGTTATGATTACCGAATGGTGAACGATACACCAGTATGATAAGTACCTGAAAGTTTCTATTCCTGAACGGTGATTTAAGATTTAAGGAAAAATCTTGATATCTTCGTTCAATATTTTTTCACACTCATAGGCAATATGGGACATTGTGTTTTCGACATCGATAGCTAAACCTCTCCATTTTTTGTTTATACGACAAGCAAAGCAAACGTTGAAATTCGGAATCTCCGCTGAAGACAAACTAAAGTATTAAACCATGTTTCGCTTAGCATAATAACATTGCAGTCGTGTTTGTGCGAGTAGTATCATATTGTCTAATTTGTGCATCAAACTGCGGACGTTACCATAAATCATAATTGGATAAACAATCTTTGAATAAGAACATTTGGCTTGAACAGGTGAATCACGACAATACATTTGCACCATATCTTCTGAAGGTTCTAGTCACAAAGACTCCGGGACTAGTAAACGACCTGTTTGAATAATATTAAATTTTACTTTTTTATTTATTTTATTTATACTGGCAAATGAGTGCCTATGCGCGCCTACAAGCCGATGTTGAAGAAAAAGAATAAACAAGAAAACAAAAAATAGAACGTAAAATGAAAATGGTGAGGAAATTCAAGCAAGTATATTGAAGATAAGGGATATGAGTGAAATGTGACAAGGCGTCGGGGAAAACATGTTGAGTGGTTTCGTTAACGAGTTTTGACGAATTGTGAGTTGGATAATATGTTGAGGAAATACATTTCTTGATTAATTGTGGAGGAGGATCCATAGTGCAGGAACGTAGACGTTGTTTGAAGATGGAAGCCACGAGAAAGAACGGGTGTATGCTAGCAAAAAGTTCCAGGCGAGTAGAGCAGCGGTGATAAAAGAGCGGAGGCCGTTGTTGGTTGAGTGCGAAAGGACGTGGAAAAGTAGAGAACTACTAGATCGCAGAGCCAAGAAAGAAGAACGCGAATCATCAAGATAATCCAGGTTAATTAGAATGGTGAGCTACAAAATAGAAAACGAAAGGTGACAATATGCAAACTTAATTCAACACGAAGATTAATTGTGGGCCAAGATAGGATGGAAAGTTTATGGGATATATGGTCAAATTGACGAAGACGCAAGAGGACACGAGCAGCAGAGTTTATGATACGTTGGAGAGGTAAACGCGCAGAATTAGAAGAGTTGGCAAATAAGTTAAGGCAATAATATATTTCAGGAAATAGGAGAAACTATATAAGAACGAGACAACCGCGGAGGTCAATCAGCCTACTAATGCGACGAAGGTCACAAAGAAATAAGAAAGAAGCACGAACTTTGTAATGAACAAAAGGTTTGGGGAAAACTAAATTGTCGAAGTGAAAACCTAAGAAAATCTTATTGTCAACGATTGGGAGAAGGATTGAATTAACATATAAAATAGGGGGAGTTATGTCAACGTGATGATGGATGATCCACATGATTTTGGAATTTTTAGGATTGTGAACTAGGCGAAGAGAGGAAAGATGGCTGGTATATACATAAGACAATTTTTTGCAAAGTAGCAAGGTCGTGAATACGGATGCGCATGAGGATATATGACGATATTATCGACATACTGCATCAGATGAAAGTTATATTCACGAGATATGTAAGACAAGTCGCCCGAGAAGAAGAGATAAAATACGAGGATCTCAAACGGAGCCTTGTGAAACACCTTGCGAGATGAAAGAAAATATAGATGAAGAAGAATTTGAGTGAGCACAAAAAGATCGTTTGGGGGAAATAATACGTGAACCAGGCTGCAATAGGAAGTGAGAAACCATAGTCGCAACGAAGCCGATATAGTAGAACAGAATGATCAGCAATATCAAAAGCAAAGACATGTCAAGAGATATTACGACACTACATAGTTTCATATCTCGTGCTTTAAGTAGATCACTGAAAACTTTTAGACAAACAAGTTTAGTAGAGTGAACTTGTTTGTTCACTCTACTGAACGGAAGGCAGATTGAAAAGGGTGTATAAATTTGATGAAACAAGGTATAGATTGACTTGATATTACACAATACGCTCAAGGAGTTTAGTTATGATCGGATTAAGAGAAATTGGGTGGTATGAAGATGTAAGTAAAGGATCGATGGACGGTTCCTTTAAATGAGGACTCACAATGGGTGATTTTTAGTTCTCTGAAAAATGCGAATAGAGGTGATGATCGTATTGATTATTGACTGAAAATATGAGACTCACAATGGGTGATTTCTAGTTCTCTGAAAATGCGAATAGAGGTGATGATCGTATTGATTATTGACTGAAAATATGAGGAAAGCTCGTGGGGATCGATAAAGTGAACATCAGAGGTGATAGCAAAAAGAAAATTAAAGGTTATCCAAGTATACTTTTGATCAGACGAGGATGCGATCTTGTTGTACCAAAAAAGTTTACACATATCACGTAGAAGAGAGCGATGTGAGCGTCGAAGATTTAAGTAATGAGCACGATGACTAGAGATAGAAATGTTAACAAGTTTAAGAAAATGAAGAAAGACTAAAAGAAAGAGGTAGAATGCGCTTATAAATTTTACAGTCAGAGTCGAACCAGGGAACATATGAGGAGCGTTTAGGAATTTGGGACCTGCGAGGGAAAATAGAATCAAGGATGCTTGATAGCTCATTGGTGAAAAGTGTGGATATACTATCAGCTATCAAAAAGGTTTCAGAATGCGACAAGAGAAGAGAACCAAGGATAACGAGACGCAAGATAGTAATATCGAGGAATTGCCATTATTGACTTATAGTGGAGAGGAGAAACTGATCGGAAAAACCAGTATCTGAGATTGTAGAGGAAGCGTATACAGTGAGACTGTTGGGAAAGCGATAATATTAAGATCGCCACAAAGAATATGAGTGGGGAGGTTTGCTAGTAAATGTAGGCTAAAGTCAGACAGAAGTATCACAAATTTTACGGAATCTGAACCAAAAGGGCGATCTAGACAGATTTAGAAATCACCAAAGACAATCAAAGGTGAAGAAGAAAGTGAACAATTTGATAGTAGATCGGCTAGTTCGTTGAAAAATTGTCAGACGGTAGAGTTAAACCTGGGCGATAGATAATGACAAGTTGACTAAGAAAAATAAATTAAGATTTACAAAGGAGCAATTCAAATGTAGTACAGAGTAAGGTGAAATCGAATTTTTAAGAGACGAAGGGATACAACAGGGCGAGCGGAGTCAACAAGCGAAAACTTGAAGGAACGTATATAACGGATTGTAAGGTCGTCAGAATCAGTATGTCATGATTCAGTGAGACATAAAATATCTAGTTATTATTTTGCGAAGATATTGAGAAGTAAGACAGTTTTGTGAAGAATTAAAGAATGTTAAGAAGAGCTAGACGAAACAATCGTTTTGTATCATTGTTGGCTAGAGAAAAAAAAACGATTTATTTTAACGTGGCAAATGCGTGCCAGCGCACGCTTACATGACCACAACAAAACAAGACTGTGAATCTGGTGTCGAGAAGGTGTGAACGGAGGAGGTGATCAGAGAAGGAGATGATCAGGAAGGACAGGTCTCAAACGGATTTTTGGACGTAGATGCACTGCAAGAAAATTTCCATTTCCATTTTTGATTGCAAGTTATGACTCACCATTTACTTCGCGTCGACGCTTTTTAAGACGAGCAGTGGATAGTTCACCAATTTCAGAGGGTAAGCGATTGGGGAAAATTCGACAAGTAGGGAAGGATGACACGAGTTTAAACCGTTGAGATAAAATAGTTCATGCTTGGGTTTGTTTTCTAAGACCAACCTTTAAAAGTGGGGAACGATAACAATCGGGTACAAAAACGGATTTATTAAGACAATACACGGAAAGTGTAGAGACATCATTGAATAGAGACTTATTATCGATAGGAATAATCATGACAAGGATTGAGCGGAAAGCGTAAACGTCAGCATCAAAACGAGCTTGGAAGAAGAATAATCATATGGATTGAATATTATAGATGATTATATACCTATCGCAAGAAGGAAATCGCTTAAGTGGAAATTGAGTAGTAGTCGGGAGTGGGTCAAATCTTCGAAGATCAGTAGGAACAGATGTGGGAAAGTGATAAAAGTGTATAGACGTGTGCAATGGGGTACACTGAGAAGTATGGTCAAATGATGAAGATATGGGAGCAGGATTGGAAGATGATATATTAGAACGGTAAATATGCCGCGAGGGCGATTCAAGAACGACATTGGGAGTTATGGAAGCTGGCTAATAAGATAATGGTTAGATAGATGGGCCGATACAAACATTGACGTCAAATCTTCAGCAAAAATCAGGTGTTACTGTCGAGTCGAGTTGAGGCATTTGGATTTGTAGACATTGAAGTTTGTTAAACAGCAGATCATGTGACTAATCGGCTAATACTGAATTAACACCTTGATCACAACAGCGACCCTTGCAGATCCGGAAAGTAATCCAAAGGCACAAAATCCACAAATAAACTTCCTTGACATCAGGGATTTAGAACTAGATGGAACAGTAGCAGTATTCCATACATCGCATCCAAATTTACTGCATGCTGCATAATGTCGTTCATAGGGAGACGAAACAATGTCGGATTCGGGACATTGTTTACATATTTACATACATATTATGACTTTACATTCGAAACAATGTAAAGTCATAATATTTCTTTGGCAATAATCAAAATTGAGAGATCCTGGGGATCTAAAGATGAGTCCTGAACAAAATCGACGAGATCCTATTAAAATTTCATCCAAGATATATGCAAATATCTTGGATGCGTTTGCTAAAATTTACAAATCATCCAGGTTAAGAAGAACACTACGTATATTTGTATATGCAAGATGAGGTACCAATGAGATACTTGATAACGATGACCAATGATAACGTTACTAAAATCAACAGGTAAACTATAAGCATTTAAGGTCTTTGCACAATTTACAATACGATCGTGAACCAGTAAACAAAAGGCCGTCTCCGACATACCAAAAATTCTGAATCGTTAAATCTGACTTATCAGACGCTTCACGTTGATTTAACTTCTTGCGAGTATCAACATGCTTCCGACTCTCATCTCGATATAAGTCCCAAGTACCCGTAAATCGAATTCTTTTATCCTATAACCGCCTCTAATAATGTCTTTTGCTTCCTCGGGTGATCCCAAAACAATCTTCAGAAGATGACGATTATCAACCTAAGAGCGTCCGCGAAAATGGCTTTTCACGGATAAATTTAAGAACAGCTTATTATCATAAGTATCAAATAGTTTGGAAATAATACACCTTACTTGAATATATCATCCAAACGCTTTGGAGGTTTGGTTTCGTTTTACGCTGACACTTCCTCGAAAATTGTACATCTTAACATGTTAACTTAATCATGATGTATAAGTAGTGACCTTCTACCAGTATAACTAGTTGAATTCAAGCTGTGCGTATTATGCGAAACGCCGTATTCAGTGGTAGCACGCTTTATTTAAGAAAGCTTGACTTGAGAAAGCTTAAGAGAATGTGAATTAGGAAGTGTTGAGTTACACAATGTACGTGGATACAATGTTTGTAACTATTAACATTACCACATATGGTCAATAACAGAGCTGAAATTGGTCCGGCATGATTGGAATGCGAATGCGATACATTGGTTTCTTTGTCATCAATAACTGATAACACGTTAGGATTATCAAGAGTCAAATTTATTTCACTATATGTCCCCTCTTGGTTTCAGCATATTTATTAACCTACCGTAAGCCATCCGAATTGTCAATATCCAAGGATCTGTCTGAGTACTTGTGTATATTATAAAACCACTCATAGAGTTAAGATAATATGTTAATATTATCTTAACTCTAATAGAGTTAAGATAATATGTTAATATAATACTCGTATAGTTAATAGAAGAGTTAAAATATGTTTAATTAGGTGATATATCTGGTTTATCTTTCTGTGTGCCTCCTTTATTCGTCGAACCACTGTCCGGTGAAGATTATTCAAAGGCCGGAACAATGTTTTGTTTTTAGGAAGTACGTTTAATCCAATAAATTTCAATTGCGCTTGTCAAATTTGTGATATAGTTCATCGCACAATAGCCACAATAGAAATTACCGGAAATAAGGTTGTGCGAACAGTATTTAGGGAGGTTAATGTTTGTCCATATTGTGTATTCCAAACCACGATTGCAAGCTACTTTCTTAAGCTCATATTGATCCAACTGAATACGGCCATTTGTTTGAGTCCATTGATCTGTTAACGAACAAGATCGTTTTGACGTCTTCTTCGATCGTTTTATAATTATGTCATTTGTAATTGCAATCAGTTACTTAAAACATTAAGATTTGGTCACTTCTCAATTTCACTTTATTGTATAGAAATCAGTTGTACTGAAATTAGAAAGATTCACTCTTTTCCTAAAGCGTAGCCATCAGAACTGTCAGGAAGGTTGATCTGCAACTGAATCTATAATGTAGGTATTTATATTTTTAACCCATAATAGTCATAACTCTCATAGTGTTATAAAATTCTTTTGATGTTAGGATATTAACATTTTAAAGTTTATATGTAGTGCAATATATGTAGTTTCAGTTAAGTGATCTAATTGATTTAGATATATAAATGTAATCTTTTTTAAATTGAAATTTGCACTTGCAAAAGAGATGTATAAAATGTTTTAAATTGCTTCGATATTTGTATCGAATTAGCGAATGTTATAATAGCAGCGCCGCAACAGGTACGTTGATTGTCGCATATACTTGTAAATAGAGAATTGAAACAATTCCATAATTGAAAATGGACATATCAATTTAATAAACTATCAAAATATATCAATTTATTTCAATTCTAATCGTTGAATATTAAGATAACGTACAATAAAACATGGCATATTATTCAATTGTTAATATGTTTGTCTAAATAAATATCCACTATTAAATTATAACAACTATTTTGTTTCTTTATTTCGTTACAAATTTATTCCATTTTAAAATATTGTTGCAGATAATTGTTAAGAAAATGATATTCTCAGAAGCTTCAAAGACATTTGTAAATTGATTAAATACATCAATACATTAGGACTCGATTGAAATTATATTTGTACGTATTGCATAATAATAGGCAAACTAATTAAATATCTAAGTAAAATAATTATTCACGCACTTTACGTGATTTTTTTAATTATGCTTTTCATAATATAAAAATACTTTATTCTCAAGTGAAACTAGTGGATATTGTCGCAGACTATACTACAGTTTGTAATTACAGGCTATCAATTCATTAAGGATTAATTATCTGTTTATTTTTGTAAATGATTCATGTTTAACTGCTTTTAGAATCATATTTTACGTATATATTCATGCTTTTTGATGTAGTGTCATTAAAAACTGATTTTCGTAGAAATTAGTATTTGTATTTCAAGTTTTTGTTTTTTAAATAAATAATCTTTTATTTGTCAAATTAACCTAGACAAATTAACCTCACCTACAAATGACAACAAATTAGACAGAGATTTGCTCGCATTATTTTGTCGAAAGATTGATTGTGAGCCGGCAGGTCGGTTGGTTGCCCTACAAGTAATGATTCATAAAATTCAAAGTCCATGTGAATCTGAAGCCTTAATTGCCCTTGATGTAAGTATTTTAAGTAAACGCCCTTAAACACACATTTTTTGTTAATTTATATAGTTCTTATCTTAATTATTCTCGCTCGTATTAAATGAAACTCAGACGGATTTGGTGATGACTTTCTCTGTAATATATATATATATATATATATATATATATATATATATATATATATATATATATATATATATTTTCACTTATTTAATAAATAAATCTGTAATTTTAGTACTTAATTTCAACGAATTCATATCTAAATTAAATAGAGTACAAGAATCATTTAGCAACAATCATTTAAATGCATGTATTCTTTTATTTAGAATTCCACCTATTAAGAAATACGGGAACAAAATTGAATTATACATGAATTAAATTTTAATCCTAATTGGTTTTCAAAATTAAATTATGTAAGATCGAAATTATTTACAATTAGTAAATCTGATATTAAGATTATTTAGCTGCGTTTATGTTAGAGAAAATATCAGTCTTTAAATTGTTAATTTGCTTGAAGGTCTTTTAGTGTATGAATATGAATTTGTGTAGAAAATAGCAGTGAATCACACAATTGAAAAGCATTATGGATTAGACAAGTTTAGGTATACAATAATCGGAAATGGCTATTGTAATAGTTGTTCATATATGAAAAAGGAATAAGTCATATTGTAAGGTCAACCCATAATGAACACTTTATATGGCTTAAACAAAAGTACGTCATACCATGTGAGAGAAGTGGATAGCAAGACTACCTATTCTCTTAAAGTTTATGAAACATTGATATTCTTTCCGCATACCTGCATATCTATGACCGAGTTACAATTTACTGACGGAAAGGTATATCACTGAAATTAGTTTGAAATTTTTTCTTTTCCAAATCATTTATATCTTTCTTATATTAATATTACAAACCGTATCAGGTAAATGGATCCTGAAATGCAGCTTACCTGAGTAACAAAAATGCTCATGCACTGTGTATCTATTTTACATTGGCTTTTATTTTTTAAATAAATGTCGATGCATGATATAGAAGATTATTATTTTAATAATATTATGATATTAATATTTTTTTAATAAACTTATGATAATACTATTATGGCAATAAGATAATTATTTTGGATAAATACATAATAAATGAAGATTTTTTAAATAAATGTATTTGCTAGGATCAATCATTTTTAATCAATTTATCGTATTGGTATTAAAGTATCTGACGAATACGATTTTTGCTATCTACTATTTTTATGTGCATTATATATAAATCTACATTACAGGTGCTGAAAGTATGTGCTGAAAGTTGTGATGTAACCTTTCGACACGAAATCGGAAAGTTCAAATTTCTTAACGAGCTTATTAAAGTTCTTTCACCGAAGGTATGATTTTAAAATATGATTTGGACCTATTTTGCGTGATATTTTGCAATTTTCAGTTTCTTAAAACTCAAGGTACTTATTTATATTGGTATTGACATGAAGACATGTGGTTTTGTACTAAGGTCTTATTCTTAATTTCAAGATGTACATAACTTCGGTTTTTAAATGCTTAACGAGCTTGATATGTATTGTAAGATTGCTGATTTAATTTTAAGTGTAATAAGTTAAAAGAATACTATCATTTTGCTAACTAAAGTTCATGATCAACACAAGCGCAACTTAAATTGATCATCAAGTACTATTGTGTACTCAAGGCAACAAAACGGCTTATCCCTATTTGAATTTTTGTCGTCATATCCATGACGAATCGGATTTGGCAGCTTATCATGGATATGCTCGACCATTGCTGTTCGGCGTAAACTGTTGGCTCGACTTATTAAATTCACCTATCAACATTCAATGCATCTCGAAATTATGTGTTGCACATAATTTCTAAATTATTCTATTAATTTTATAAATGTAAAGTGGTTTTATTTCAAATTTGTTGATTTTAAACAGCGTACATGAAGTATAATTTAATTATAGTAAGAAATAAGCCTTATGCATAAAATGTTTTGTTAATCTCTTTTTATCGTTTTTACATCTTTCAATTTCCTGATTTATCCATTACACGTTTGCTTATGTTATTTGCTTTTAAGTTTCACATTAGATTCAATTTTTGCGTTTACCATAATTTTGTCTTCAATTTAATATTAGTCATTCATTTTTAATATTATTTCTTTTTGTAATTAATTATTTGTGCTGGATTTAGTTTTGTCGACATATGATCCATTCAATCACAGCAGCAGGAAGCTGTTATGCTGTCGATGTTAATATAAATGTCTTTAAAAACAATTATAATAACATCTAATTTGCTTGTCTTATCGATATCTATTTATTGTTATTAAGAATTGTAACCATGTTTTGTACAAGGGTTTTTTAATTTGTTGAACTTTGCTTTTGTTCTGGTTCAACATACTTGTACTTTGTAGCATAGTATTTAGGCAACAGATCTACTGATAAGGTCAAGAAGAAAATATCTGAATTATTTTACAGCTGGACTTTGTTAATGCCTGCTGAAAAAAAGATAGCTGAAGCTTATCGTTTACTAAAGAAGCAGAATCTTACAGTCGGAAATGCGGAGGTTTGTATCCATTGACAATAAGTTTGAATCATATTTTTATCAGAATTCTATAGAATATAAAAATAATTCATTTAAATGAGTATATTTATTTTGTACTATATATAAAAATAGTTTAAGGATAATTATAAATTTTTTAATCTTCAAATTTAATTTATATTTGTTATCAAGTAAGAATTTAAAAAATATAATTTTTTGTGTTAATTGATTAATAAATAATATATGGTACTTTAGAATAAAGATAAGAGGTCATCATGATGAATTGCTATTCCTTTCAATTTCCGGCCTCTATTCATCGACCCAACAGAGTGCCCTGATAATTATGCGTATTTAATTTTTAAATATTTACATTTTTGAGAAGATGAATGCAGTTTAGCTTGTAGAGAATTAAGTTCCAACAAAAGTGTATTTGAAAGTAATCATCATTTTTACTATGAGTAAATAATTTACGGTAAAAGTCGATTTCATGTTTTTTTTCGATGATTTGCCTTTATATCTAACAATTTGTTTACCTGAATTTGAGCCTGAACATTTATCTGTTATAGTAATTTTGCTATTGTCTTTCATATATAAATTAAATTCACTACTTAAATAACAGTAATTTTGCGAATGAATGCCTTTTATCTCAAAGTTGTAATTTGTATTTTAGCAAAAATATGTTTTTGAGTTTTTGCTAAGCAATTGCTGAATGATTATATTATATTTGACAAGCACTTGCTTTTCTATTTTTTCCATATCACATTAGCAGTTTAATCGCATCAACGTCTCTTTCAGTAGACAGTAGTTGTTGCTATTAATAATCAATCATTACTAAGACAATATAATTTGTATGTAAATGTCAAATTCATTTGGGCATAAGGTTCGATGTAATTATACAAATTTGGCATATTATTTCTGTAAAGATCTAAAGAACAAACATTTTATGTGTCTAAGTATTTTATGTCAACATCTTATAAAGTTATATTTTAATAGAATATCGAAATAATACATTTTTAATTTTTACTCTAACAAATTATTGTAAAAGAAGTATGTAATATTCAAAATCGAAAAGTTTCAATTGTTTGTAATATCAATGATCCAAAGCAGCTTCACCTTTTTAAGACAAACCACCTGCGGTTCACGATCATGAATGATTATTGTTGTTTGAGTAATTGCAAAGCTATTGTCTAATCAGCGTATTAATAATTAAGATACACGACGAGTGTAGTCCATAGTGCAATTTTACTGATTTTTGCTTTGATGAATAGTATTTTGCCTTTACCTATGTATACTAATTTAAATCTATTCTAGATTTAAAACAGCTTTTCCCGAAACATCTTAATAACATTATGATTTGTTCGCAGGTTAGTCAATAACCACGTAGCTACTTGAACCCTAATTATTTCACAAGCACCCGACTTGGATCTCCTCAGTGGTAAAACAGGAATTCTATATATTTATAGGGCTATACTAAAATATAATTTGTCTTTATTAAGTTTCCTAAAAATTTGCAGAAGAAATCTACTTTATTTTTCAAAATTAATTGCTTCTCACAGCAGCAATATTTGTAAAGTGTACAATCGTATTTATGCTTGATGATGATAAATTTGCTTTTAAATTTAAGTTTTTTTTATTCTTCTTTGGTTCTTTAATAATATTTACTTGATTGCATATGTTCACCGCGTTGTATGCTTTATCGGTGCGTTTTTTAACTTTAGGATTTATTATATTTGAACACAAAACTTAAGCTACTATATATAAATCTAGTTTACCATAAAACGTTAACATTCATTTTATCTTACGAGTTCACTCACAATTAAAATTCAAATAATTTTGATAAAAACAATTAGTTCTTGTTTTTGTTCTTGACACTTTTGTTTAGCTGATTAAATATTTGCTTTGTTTCAGCGTGATACAGTTAATAGACAAGTTACAAACGAGTCAAAACGTAGAGTCACTTCTGTTTTTAATGATAAAGATAGGACGAAGGTAATTAGAATAACATTTATCTGAAGTTTGTTTTATTTAAATGATGCTTATATAATTTGAGCACATAGCTGATCTGTTGAAGAGCTCAAATCCTTCGGCTCTGGTTGAGGCAAATCGACTAATAAAGCGAATGGCGCTTGAGGTGAATATAGTAAAATATATTTCGTTTTCAACAAAGAATTTGCAAGAATTTACGTTAGAAATTAATGTCTATTATATATCAGAGTACATATTATTCTATGTATATTCAAATAAACATTTTATGTTTAAATTGATGTTTAAATGATTTTTATTGCAAGAAGACAGGACAAATCTGTCAACATTAGGAATATTTTTAACTGTAGTTATTTCTTATATTTTAAGCTGTTTCAAACATCCGAAAGCACAAATTTAATCTTGCGTTTGCTACAGGAATGCAAACTTTTGATTATTTGACATTTTAAAGACAAACCGTAAAGTATTATTTTATCTATTTTATTTCCACTTTATAGCCACTTTATTATCTCAGCAAGTGAAATAAATATTTGATAATTTTCTTAGGCACTAAATCACTATCATGTTACCGTCACCATTTTTACCAGTGTTTCCTAGTTGTTTTGTCTCTAGATCCTCTGAGATCTATCTAATCATTGGTGCATTATATAAATGTTTAAGTGCTGCTGGAATATAATTATTTACTTAAAAACATGACGGTCCACTTTGACCATCTATTTTAAGCTTGTTTGATAAAAAAATTTTCGAAAATTCATTTCAGGAAAATTGAAAGAAACCTAGCGACAAAATACATTCTGTTTGTAATGTATATGCTTAATTTACAGTATACTTTTAACATTAATATATTCGGTGCCTCTTCTCCAAAGGCTGTGCTTTACGCACAAGCACTTTTACCATTTTCAGAGCAATTTATTAGAGCCAAATATATTGACTCTAATCAAGAAACACTTCCCAAACAAAATAACTTTTGGTATATGAATCATGAAAGAGTAAAATAATTGTAAAATGTCGTTTGTATTATCTCATCACATATGCTTTGCCACATTTGTATGTAATTTAGTCATCTGCATGTACTATTGTTATTACATTCACATATTTATGGTCACTTGCGTTCAATATCGTCGATTTAGCATTCGAAATCATCATTCTCATTTTATATTTAATCTCGTCATTTTTGCAATGGATATCGTTACACGTAAATTAATTGTTACGGTTAAAAGGTAAATTGAAAACACATTCGTTCCTTTTTGGAGATTCTTCAGATTAACAAAAATATTTTTTCGATTAAATGATTTTTAATCTTTTATGCTAATAAACAACTTGCTATTAAAAAATGAAATCCTTAAACTACGTATAAATCATATTGATTATTACCATGTTGTTTTCTGCATTTTTCTATTTTGCTGCACCAGGTATAAACGTTATTTGTTTTTAAGTGAAATTATTTAATCTATAAATAAGCGTATGTGATTAGATTTAATGTGAAGTGACGAGGTTGAATTGAAAAGAGACAACAATGATTGCAAAGTGACGAATTTAATGATTGAACCTGACATTAGTTGTAAATTATCAAGAAAAGATGATCAGGAATCAAATGACCAGGAATTTATAAGTAAATAATAAGATCAGTTGCTTAAAGAATATGCTTTGAGAGCAATTTCAATTGATCTGTGCTGTTTGAAAATTGCCTGTCTCTTGCCCGTTCTAAAGTCATCATTGCTCAAGACAGTAATGTATCTAATGCCAACTTATTTAATTTCAAAATATGTAATCTATCATACCATGAAGTTGTAAAGTGTAAATATATTGTCAAATATATTTAATATTTAAAATAGTTTTTATTGATTTGGTTTGATATCTACACGAACTAATGTGCTATTTGATTTTTCGATTTTCGAATTTACGTATTTTTATTCTGTTTTCCTACGCGCAGGAAGAACTAAGGATGGAAAAGCTATACAATCGAACACTAAAAGTGCATAGCTTTAGAACAAGCGCTCAAGTTTTTGAAGAGATAATCGAAAAGTTTGACTGCTCATTGGAATCATTTAATCTTTTACAGGTATAACGTAAACATCTAGCGGCGATTTAATCATGCTAATCCGATTTAGTAAACAGGCACGATAAATTATAAAGCTATTTACATTGTTGTATCAAAATTATTATATTCGTAACGAAAACGTAGAATAATTTGAGTATGCATTTATGCTTTAAAGGATTCACGGATCTCAAACTTACAAATTGATTGATAAAGATTTAGCGATCAATTATTCAAACGTAAACTCTATGGAATATTTATAAAAATATATAATTTTGCAATCTGCGACAAACACTGCACACGATAATAGTTACGTGCGACACAGCTTTTGTAAAAAATTTATTGAACAATGTAATCATTTTTGTAAAAAAGTTATTGAACAATTAAAGCATCACCAATCATATATTTTGGTTTAATTTTCTAGGCAGTTGAGCATATTATGATCTTGACTTTTTGTTGAGATTTTCTAAATTTTTCGATTATCTAAAACATAAAAGAAATAATCCTGTTCTAATCCTGTCCAAAAACATGATTTTTGCCATGATTTATAAATATGGTGAACATAAAAAAATTCAAAAAGACACAACTCCTTTACCAAATCAAACATTTTATTGTAAAATAAAATTCCGAAGTTTATATCGGATTCATGTCAAAATCGGTGTATTCTTTAATACAGAAATTTTTGTTTTTGAACCTCGTGCTTACTGGATGTTTTTCTAATTGTGTAATTGCTGATTACATTTCAATTTAATGCTATATGGCAGGAGTGGAAACCGATGCCACCTGTGTCAAACACGACACGTCACTATGTTTCTGTGATTTTTCATTTAGCAATCTTTTACTGTTACATGACGCGTATCAAGCGTTCAGTAAAAATCTATATTCAATAAATGTTGCCACGCTAGGAATTTTGTACAACGGCAGCTCTAGAAAAATTACCATAGATACTTAAATAGAAATCGCTAGGCTTTTTATCTTTTCCTTGAGTAAATATCGTTCCCATTTTGCCGGAGATACATACACCTCAGTTAGAATCGCTCTGAAGATGGTCTAAGACAAAATATTCATCTCGTATAAGAGTCTATTGTTCACCTAGAACGTGTTTAGCATCCGTGTTTAAACGAAAACCTATAACTCAGCAAACATTAGGGTTTGTAAATCAGATAAAATGTAAATAATGTGATGTAATCAATTGGGTCAGATTAAACTAACATTACACCTTAGAATAAAGGAACATCTGACAGTTTGTGATATATGTCTATTTCCCATTAATCCATATGACTGTTTGCTAAAGTAGGTCCAAGCGGAAAGCCCATTGCAAATCCGTCGATTTGATCGAATACGTTCTTCTCAAAAATGAATGTTGACTTTATAGTACACCACATCAATAACTCTGTTCACTCAGAAATATTTAATTTCGGATTATCACATTTACCGAATTAAACTGTCGCAGCTATTTGCACACTAAATGTTAAAGGGACATTCGTAAATAATGAGATGACATTCACTTTGGCAAAGAAACACGTATTAACGCTATATCATTTGATATACTTTGCGAATTCAGGGTCATTGTTGATCATATAGACACTCAAAGATTAGCGAACATTTAATGATTTGCTGATCATTTTTGCCAATTTATGCCAGAAACACATATATGATGCAATTATTGGACGTAATGCTGAGATTGGTTTGTGCAATTTTGGCAGCAGATATAAGTATCCAGCTGACGCACATGCAGATCTAGCTTCGTTGTATTAAGACTTGCTCAACTTACCTTCTTTGTGCAATTTCAATAGGAATTGATTGAAAGCCCTTTATCTCTCGGCCGTTCGATAAGTTGATAATTTAACGAACTCATTACTCATTGATAATAAGTTTCCATGCTCTACATAATCTTTGGTAGTAACTACCGCAAGAGCTCGCCCTTTGCCTGATTTGCATATTGTTGTATTTATCACTCATGAGATTTTTCATTGTAGCTTTTTCTGTCTTGTTCATTGTTGAGGGTAATAGCTTTGCTCTACGTCTGCATATAGTTTCATATGCTATAACCGTCCCGAATGATTCATTTAAGAGGTTATTCAGCATTACCTAAGCGTCACAACGTATATCAGATCGACTAGGCATGCGTGTAGGGATAAAATCAATTCCTCGATTTAGCGAAACCTCTTCTGTATCAATTAAAATCCTGGAAGATTGGTTTTTAAAACTCTTCACAAGATCGACTTGTCGCAAAATCTGTTGTGTTAATTAGAATAACTGTTGCTTCATGACGTTCATAATGACAGTTTCATGTTCTCAATTTGCTGTTAACAAACTCATTGACCCAATTCATATCATCACTGTTTATATTTCGGACAAAGTTTCACCAAAACGCTGTAAAAATTTATAAAAGAAATTTTTACGTTTGGATAATTTATTATACCTAAGCGTAGGATAAGATGGGTACATGAATATAATTTTAACAGAATTATGAAATTGCTATTTAATGTGGGTTAATATTATTTAATAATTAATGATTAATTTTTAGATATTTTTTAATTGTTAATTTTTATTTTTTACATTCTTTCCACAATTTGGTAAGCGAAATAGTAGATGGGAATAAATCCAAATCCATATAAGATATGCCCTTTGACAGCATTGATTAAATATCTGTAAATAATCCTACCAATATTTTAAATATATATTGATTCCAGACAAAATTTATTTAAACAAGTTTACACAGCAAATTTACGGTAACTTACTGTTACCATCGTCAGGTTAAGGATGGTAACATAGCCTGACGATGTTAACAGTTGATGATGGTAGCATAACCTGACGATGGTAACAGTTAGTTACCGAAAATTTGCTGTGTAAACTTGTTTAAATAAGAATGTTTGTCTAGAATCAATATTGATTAAGTAATTTGTATTTCAGAAAATTTTGTTCCCTGCTTATTTTCATTTAACCTTTGCGACGTTTTTTTAATTTTTAGTTTTTAATAAGAGAATTTTGTTATCAATCGAAATATAAAACATTTTGTTGTCTTCTTTTATTTATTAAATTATTTATTGATTTATTATTAATTTTTATTAATATTTTAAAATAATTAATTATTTATTGAATAAGCAATAATTATTAAAATTATTTTTAAATAGGTCCTAAAAGTTATTGATGATTAATTAATAATTCTTGTTTACTATCACTTTGTGAATTATCAATAAATTTATTAATGTTATAAATGCTAACCTTTAGTCAGTAATAAAAGAGAGATTCTAAAATTATATGAGACATATTGCTATAAATCTTAATACTTATATGATTCACCGTACAACTTACTAAGTTTGCAAATAATATTATTGATGCCTCATATAAACAGATTTTCGGGAATAAATTAGTATATAATTGTTTTGCAGCTATACACATATCAGGAATTCAGAAACTAATTACATTTAGACTTTGTACGGAGAATTAAAGCAATATAGTTCGACCCTTCAATCAATGGCTACCGAATCAGATGAAATTGATGATAAACTAGGTAAGATAGTAATATCATAAATATGTTATAGTGAATATTATCTTTTAAAGGCGAAGTTCTCGAAGTAAATGATTTGATTTTACATGCCTTAAATCGCTTCGAATGCAGTAACTTGCGTGAGAGCATTAAATCAGAAACAGCGTCACAGAAAGAATCATCTCACGGTATGAACTGTTATTGCTGTTGTTTTAATCAGATGTTAAAATATTTGTAACGTAATTACAACTTTTTGCATTTTTAAATGTTATTTTTGTCAATGCTATGAAATAACGAAGCTAATTTTCTAGTAGTACATATCAGTGTGTAGTCTTAATGATATATGATGCTTTCAAGTTTATATTAATACAATAGACGAATTGCTAACAAAATGAACTTAAAAACAAACCTTTATGAAACTATAATCGAAATAGTTTATAATTGTGAAGAAAATTATCGATATTACTACTTTTGTTGACATTTGAAAATGTCAATAGACTGCATCCTATTCGACAAACCAAATGCTTTTTGAATATTAAATCAGCTAACTGAGTCTACGTATTTAATATAATTATAAAATAAACAAAACATATTAATGCTAAATCAAAATTTAATAATTAAATAATAAAATTAATAATTGCTTTTAGATTTTTTATAATTTAAATTTTCTATAATTTAAATCAAGTAAAAAAATGAAATTTAAAATAAACGTCATTTTTATGAATTGAGTAATAAATAACAGACGTTGTATCAGAATAATAATTAGAGGTCATCAGGAGGAACTGCTATGCTATCAGGTTTCGGCCCCTAACTCCTCTACCCAACATAGCAGCGGGGCCAAATACATGCTAATGATGTATTTCCTCTGAAATAACTATCTAGTATCTTATTCTAATACAAAGTATATTATTTATTATCCATCCATAAAAATTTGCCACTTAAGAGTTTAAATTTATTCTTTATATTATTGTGTTGATTTATATATTTTACTATTTTCTGCTTGATGTTATTTTTATAGTAACCTAGTTTAAAATATGTATCTATTAAATTATTTAAATGATTTTGAAGAAAGCCAATATCATTACATATTGTTGCAATTCTTAAAATTTCATTATTTAATGTATTATATTTTATATTATATGGTATGCATGAATGCTCATGCAAAAATATGTTTCTTGTAAATTTAAATATGTCATCTTTACGATATAAATTAATAGTAGTTTTAGTTAATGTTAATTTAATGTTCATATCTAGATATACACCTTCTTTATCATTAATATTGGTTTTGTTAAGAATAAGGCTTTCTGGATAAATGTGCTCACTAATTGAATAAAAATCATTAGAATTAAATACACATATATCATCAATGTATCGAAACATATATTTCATATATTTATATTGTTTAGATTTAGTTTTTACACAGTTATGAACAAATTCATATTCTATAAAGCTTAAAAACAAGTCAGCTATAATTAGGCTACTATTACCTCCCATTGGGACACCTTTTACTTGTCTAAATATAGATGTCCCCACATTTAAATAATTTTGATTTATCAAAATATTTAAGGATCCTATTAATTCAATTTTATCCATATATTTATATTTATTTGATGGTTTAATATTTGTTAGATAGGCGTTATAATTATTATAAGATATATATGTATATCTTTTTCCGAATATAAGATTAATTAATTTTACTAACGCTCCTTTAATATCTACTAAATCTAGATTTGTATAAAGAGTACTAAAATCGTATGTATTTATATTTTGAAAATTTATTCCTTTTGTCTGTTCTAAAAATTCTTTTGTAGAATTAATACTGAAATAGTGTTTTATACCAGTATTAATTTCGATTACCTTGCAATATTTTTTAAAATGTGCTTTAATTACTTTAAGTATTTTATTCATATAGACAGAAAGTGGTTTTAATGTACATTTAAACGCACTACATATGAACCTAGGTTTGATTGGATTTTTATGTAATTTTGGATTGCAATATAATATAGGTATAGTTTTATTATCTAATTCAACCTTTATACCCTTTTTATCCATTATAGAACAGTGACTTGTAATAATTGTTTCTAAACTCAACTCACTACGTTCATATGTTGGATTTACATTTAAATCATTAGAATTAACCTCTTTCATTAGTATATCATAATAAAGCTTTTTGCATATGAAGACAAAGTTATTACTAGCTTTATCAATAGTTGTTATTATATAGTTATCCTTTAATTTAGTAAGTTCTTTATACATATCTTTATTAATTTTATCTTTCCTTTTATAATTGTTTGTTATTTTCATTTTATTTTTAATTTTATCAAATATATAATCTTTCCAAATTTTTATCTTAGATATATTCGAGCTTTCACTATTAATCAGCTTACTAAAGTAATCATTTAAGTTATTATATAACGAATTGTAAATTTTATTTTTGTCGTTGTTATTATTTAATCTATATTTATATCCTTTTGATAGCAGCTTTCTTAATTCACAATTTTCAATTAATTCTAGATTTTGGGTACATATATGTTTATTTATTTTATCAAAACTAAGACTTACAATTGCATTCTGTTTCCATTATGTTTTTAATATTATCGTTACATATTGATTTTAATTCTTTTTCTTATAATTACAAATTTTTCGTCCTAATGGTGGTAGGAGTTTATACCTTATTTTAGGAATATATTTACTTAAATCTGACCCTATTATTTCTTTACTTTTAGAATTATTTAAAAGTCTTGCTATATTTATGTTATCTATACATTTATTAATTAAGTTTATGGTTAATATATATTTTCTATTGTTATTATTAACATTTATTGTACGATTATAGTATTTTGTATTACAATAACTGTCTATTATACAACTTAGCCTATCATGGTCGTTAATTAATTTTTGATTTATTGAACATATGATATCTTTAGAAAAACTTCTTATATTTACATAAAGATCTTTTAGCTTATTATCACTAAAAAGTTGTTTTAATATTTCTAATTGTTCATTTATATACATATCTTTTTTAATATTTTTAACTCTATTTTTCTATTCCTTTTATCACCATGACTTCTTGGTTTGCGTTTAACCGGATTATTATAATAGAGTTGTTTATTATGTATTATACTACTTCTGCCAATTCCTTGTATCACGTCATTCAATCCTAATGGGTACATGGAATTAAGCGTTTTAATCCAAAAATAAATTAAACTTGCAAAGTTATTAATGAATCAAATTTTGATTTCGTCAATTCATTTATGAGAATTTTGAATAATGCTAATAGTAGCCAAATAAATACGTATACTTCAATCTATATACAACTACTTATCACAATTTAGATTCGCCGTTTAAACTAATTGGGTTGAACCAACAAAACTCAATGAGTGCACACAATGTTTTCTTCAAAGATATATCCGTATCGATTTTTAAATGCACGCCATTTACCACATCGGTTTTATTAAACCAATAAGATTTAATTTTGTCAATTGGTCAAACAAGCATAACGAAAAACCTTTAGAATTTAAGTCTTTGACAAGCGAGGATCCGAACAAGTCCCATTCCTGATCAATATTCTTCACCGCTTCCGACAACCGAGAGAAGTCCTCCCGGATGTAGCAAAAAAAACGTTCTTTGATCGAAACATCTGCTAGACGCTCCAGCACGCCCTCACACGACGTTTGTGTTTACCAGGCTTGTCTAACATCTGATCTTGCCATCGAAGTTTACTAACTACAAGGTAGCGATCTGTTAACAGATCAGCCCCTCTCTTCACACGAGTGTCCAGAACATGACGTCGTAGATTAGATGAAACGATTACAAAATCGATCATTGATCTTTGACTGAGAAAATCCTGATGCCATGGACATCTATGGATCCCCTTAGGTTCAAACACGATGTTGGTTTTGCACAAATTGTTACGAGAACAAAGGTGCAATAATTCAGCAACACTCGCATTCAGATCAGAGAATTCGTTCGTCCCCTAACACTCCTTTCTAAGTGCTACTGTCGCTACCAACATGAGCATTAAAGTCACCCAATAGAACGAGAGAATATCCAACAGGAATACTATCAAACAGAGCCTCAAGATTTTCACGAAGACTGCGTATTCCGAGATAATGTTGGAAGCATACGCACACACAACAGTTATCCCCTTTCCCTCTCTGACCAAAGGTCTCATAGACGCCAGCCTTTCGTTCACTGGTTTTAAACTCTCAACCACGAACGGCAACTGGGGACTTTTAAGTATTCCTACATCCGCCTTTCGTCGCTTTCCGTTGGTAACTTCCGAATAGTTCAAGGTCCAGCCTTGATCCAACAGTTTAGTTCCAGTTCCATAATAGTGAAGAGAATTCACTCCGACTATTCCAAAATCGAAGCGAACCATCTCTTCAACTAATTCTGGTTTCTTCCCCATCAGTGAAATGACATTCCACGTTATTACATGAAGGCTAGTCCGCTTCGGATGTTGAAGCCTCTTTTGCTGTCTCCGTACAATTGCTTGGTTACACGGCACCCGACAATGAAAACTCCTGTCAGTGGTGAGTTGATCAATGTTCTTCGCACTTGATTTATGTTTTGTAAGTTTGTTGCTTGTCATTTTCATTGTCTTAATTTGTTTAGTCGGCTATCTACCGTTCCCGATATCCTTTGATGATCCAACATCGCTACTATAAGGAAACAGGTTTCCAAGGCTCTCTGCCGCCTTTTCGTCCATTGCCCAATATGCTGTTGGAGTCATCGGAGTGATTAGGCTTGTTCGGCTATCTCCCGTTCTCAATATCATTTGATGATCCAACATCACTACTGTAAGAAAACGGGCTTCAGTGACTCTCTTCCGCCTTTTCGTCCATTGTCTAATTCGCCGTTGGAGTAATCGGAGAGATCTGAGATAGTCTATGAAAGAACTATCCATACGGCTGATGCAAGCGGCCAATTATTTAGCCGTTGATCGACGAATGTCGAACATACGTTGCCTGGGCCGCTCCACGATGAGGCTAATTGGCAATAAGTGCTAGTTTAATACTTGATCGACTGGCACCTAGCGGCCCGATTTACAATATTGTTTTTTGTTTAAATGTCTCTATTATAATGATTGCATATACAATGCAATCACAATTACGCAAATAGAAAAGCGTTCAGTAAACTCGTATTTTAAAATCTGAAATATGGAAATATGCTCTATATAAACTTTGAAATTTTACTTTAGAAGAAACTGTGTTTGGGTTAGTACTAAACCCGCGACACTTAAACTTTATAATTTGTTATAATTAAAAAAGATAGACAAGATAAATATAAAATAAATAAAATATTAATATATTAATATTATACATAATAATATATTATATTAATACTATAATAATATATTATTATATTAATATTTATATATTAATATAAAATATTTATATTTATTTATAATGAATTAGTAATAAATTACATAAAGATAAAATGGTTGCGATTTTGAAACATTTTAAAAATATATTTTTTATGGTCTCCTTATTTGGCTTTTTGACTCATTGACCGCATTTTTATCCTATATTTAAAAAATTGATTTTATAAACAATTTTTAAAAGAGCATCGCTATGCGTGCAATCCATTTATGTATTTACTCGACTATGTCATGTCGTCACCCAGTCGATTTCTTTAACGATTAGCTAGTGTTTTGTTAACAAGGAAGAAGTGATTTTTAATAATATTAATTTACTAAATCGGATCAGCTAACTGAGTCTACATATTTTATACTATGAACAAATTAAAAATAAAGATAAATAATTTTAAATAAATAATTATATAAGATTTTATACAAATAATATTTAAATACCGATAAAATTTATTACTAAAATTTAAAATAAAAATCAATTTTTACAAATTGACTAATAAATAATAACGATGTATTAGAATAATAATTAGAGGTCACCAAGAGGAACTGTTATGTTATCATGTTTCAGCACATATTCCTCTCCCTAACATAACAGCGAGGTCAAATATATGTAATGACGTATTTTCTCTTATGAAATTTTATTATCTAGTGTATCGTATTATAATACAACGCATATTTATTATTATCCATGTTTTACAAAACATGAAAAATTACATATTTTCTAGAGGATGTCTCAAAACTAATCGATCTTTACGATGAACCTAGAACGAATGATGATTTGATTTCAGCAGGCGATTCCCTGATGAAATTCAGTCTACGGGAAACAGAAGAGTCTCATAATTCCTCTTTTGTTGATCAACTACTTGCTGATTTAAGTGATAATACATGCAAGACAAGCGAAAGCGTATCTTCTTTACCTACGATGCAGATATTAAGTAAAGGCCCCAACATCACGTGCGATAGTGTCCTTCAAATTGCAGACCATCAAAAATCAGGTGCGTATTTTCAAGAAATATTTAATTTTTTCCTTTCAAAATGATTTGCAATTAAAACTGTATGCATTATTCTACTTTATATTGTATTCTGTTCTTCTTGTTCATATTGCTAAAAATAATTTAGTTGATGTCATTTTCTGGTCGTAGTATCATTAATATTTCTCTGTAAATTAACTAAAAATGATATATTTTATAAATAGTTTATATCATCCACTGACTATTATTAGCCTCCGCAATGGTCACCGATAATAATAATAAATTCATGTGTTAGTCAGACCCAAAGGAAAACTATTACGCGCTAATCTTTTAAATCTATGAAAATTAGCATGTGGTAATCTAATATCGTTTCTACCAACTATTTTACAATTTGTTAGTTGTACCAAATTTATATTGTAAATAATCCCTTGTAGCAGTAGTATATAGTT
The DNA here is from genome assembly GCA_012934845.2 of Pomphorhynchus laevis. Lineage (NCBI taxonomy): Eukaryota > Metazoa > Acanthocephala > Palaeacanthocephala > Echinorhynchida > Pomphorhynchidae > Pomphorhynchus > Pomphorhynchus laevis. The sequence goes on from WNNJ02000468.1 coordinate 33,127, forward strand.
TATATAATTCTATCAAGACTCTTATATTTTTTATAGTGCCCAATAATAGGTACTTTATTAAAATCCTCATCTACCTGAAAATCGTTTATTTTATTACATTAATGAACACCTAACATCGGTATTTAATTTCTTTATTTTATTACACAAGTAAGAATAATAAATGAGAACAATCAATCGTTTTGTTGTAAAAACAACAAAAAACAAGCTAAATAAAAAAGTTAAAACAAAAACAAAAGTTAAATGATTTTAGTGGAATGTTTTTAAAAGTCGGTTGGAACCGACCGACTTTTAAGTTGGTTCCAACCGATTTTTCAAGTACGTTAGAACCGAGCGTTATTTATAGAAATGATGAAAAGCGTCCCAACAAATGCACGTTTCCTGGTCTTGAGGCAAGTGGATAGTCTGGGATGCTACGTGTGTGAACACCTTGTCCATGAGTTACCAACACATGATCACACACAGCGCAGGCACTGCGACAGCCTCATCTGAAGGTAACATACGTAGGAAATATGCATGACCCGACGAAAGGACCTATACTTTTGAACCGGTGCCAATATAGTCCTTAGGTGCGATCGACCCGTACACCACCAAATTGCTGGATGAACTTGGCAGGCGATTGAACAAAAGTACTAATGATCGACGATCGGCGTCTTTTCTATTCCAAAGACTAAGTGTGGCACTTCAACGAGGCAACGCAGCATGTATCGAGGAAAGCATACAAGATTCCGATCAAGAAATAATCTTCATTCATTTCCATTTATATGTTTCTTTTGAATTATATAAGTACATTTTGAAAATACTCACTAAGGAATGCATTATACATTTTCAACGTTAGTGTTATTTGCTATGTAAGTTTATTTTCGTACGCTGACGTATTTTACAGGATTTGTAAGCTAACCAACTCTTAATTTGATATTTCTCTACTGCACGTTGTAAGCTGTATCTTAAGATATGATGAATTTTAATTAATGTGAAACCGTAAAATGCTATTTTGTATTAGCCAACATTTTTAGATTACCAGCGAATTCCATGTGCTTTAAATAAACCTACAGATTAGACTAACTCTTCTGTAGCCTGGTTATCCTTCCTTTTATCTGAACATTCTTTCAGTTTTCATTCAGCTTCTGTCTCTCAACCGTCTTCTCTAGCACACGTTGTTCCTCAAGGTTCAGTACTAGGTCCCGTTTGTTTTTTTCTTCTCGATGATCTCTCTACAATAACCAGAACACACAATTTTCATGTTATGCAATATGCTGATGACATTATCATCTACTCTTATCTACCCTCCTCTCAAATCGATGATTTTACATACACTTCCTCCGCTTACCTCTTATCCGTTTCCCAGCATCTTTCTTCGTTTCCCCTATCACTCAATTCTGCAGTCCGAAATCATTTGGATAATTCCCTCTCACCTCAACATTACTCCACCTACCTTATATATCTACTCAATTATTCTTCGTGTCGTTAATAATATCATATTCCTCGGTTTCCACGTTAGGAACCATCTTTCTCTCAAGTCATTTGTTTCCGATAAAGTCCGCTTCTCGTTCCTGCTACTACGTGATATTCGCCGTATTCGTAGGTTGATCGAGTTTCGCTCCTGTCTTTCTCTTTTACCCGCCTTTCTTTTTCCCGAATCGATTATTGCTCAGCCTCTTCTCGGACTCTCCCAAAACTACTCTCCGACGTATTGTAAACTCAGCAGTTCGCGTTTTCATAGTTCTCCGCCGTTTTAACCAAATATCTCAGCATATTTTCAATCTTTCCTGACTTCCCACAAGTAGCCCTCGTGTTCAGTTTCATTTGATTTTCCTGACCTATCGTGTACTGCATCACAATTCCCTTTAATACTTACATATTTCATATCTTGATAAATCTAGTCCTGCTTCTTTATCCTTAAGATATTATCATTCCCTTATCCTCTACACCTAATTATTCGACAAATTACCGCATCCGTTTTTTTCTGTTGCTGATCCTCTTGCTTGAAATTCGCTCCCTTCGTACTCCGCTCGACTTCCTTGCTTATGCTATTCAAAATACGTCTGCAGGATTATTTTTTATCAGTTTAATCATTTTTTTGTCATTTTTAATGGGCTTATAAACGCGCTATTGACACGTATTTACCACTTAAAATAAATTTCTCTTTTTTTTGTAATTTAGCTCATTAAAATATGTATACGAAGTATTTAGGTTTTTATCATGTCTCGAGTTTCCAGAGAAACAAAAAACAAATTGTAAATTTTCGCCCGCCAATGTAATTGGCCTCTTTAGACAAATTATAACATCAAAAGTGACCATTGGCGAGAATGATTCTCTGGTAAAAATCTAAAACATGATGAAAGTTATCAAAATTGAAATGGTAAGACGCAATGGTAAAAGAAAATTTATAACTGTTCTAGCAAATTACAATTTCTGATGATGATTCCAGACTGGAATCGAAAATTCAATAAATTTTCTGACTCATGCGGGGCGTCTTGCCATTTCAATTTTGATCATTTAACATTGACCCCGAGCACCTTCCGTTTCCATGATGATGAAAGTTATTCCAAGATAATCCTTGCGATATTTAAATTTTCTTATACAAACGCATGTCTTACATTTACATTTAATACATGACATTTTAAATAAGTTATCTAAGTTATTTACTTATTTGATCAGTAAAATTGCTACGGTTAACGCTATAAATTATTATTTGCTTACTGTTACCACACATATTTACAAATACTATATCATTCATAATAATTCAGATCACAAATAATCATATGAGCGTTATCTAAATTGAACGCGATCCATAATTATTTTGCTCCTAGATGATACATAAAATTTAAGTTCTATATTTCGATATATGATGGCACTATTATATTGAGAACAACATGCTGAATGATCAATCGTCGTTGTTTTTATTATCTAATACCTGTAGTGTTGTTAATTACCTACACAAAGTAATGTCAAAACTTCAATGAACATAAAGGAATGAATGCCAAATATGTAAACAATGGTGATAAACGATTAATGATACACATGAAAGGAAACAAGCCACGGCACCTAGATAATCTTGCAAAACATGAAACAGTAAATGTACGACTGATAGCAAAATTCAAAATTAGCAGATTAAAAGGAGACAGTAAATAAATTTGCAATAAATAAATTAGTTCAAGTATTTGCCTGTAGCCGTTGAACTACGGAAATTAAATTTCGTATATTTTTGATATTAAATCTTGATGTTTTTCTGTTTCTGTAATTCAATTGGCTAAACAAGAATAAGTTGCATACTAATAAGTTACGATTTATCTGAATATTTTTTATTTTAAGAATCAAAGTTCTTTATATCTCTTATATATAGTTCCTAAAAGCAATACTTCTACCGTTACTAAAGACGTAGCAGCAATGCATCATACCGATAATGACCATCATGAACAGCAATCCAGCACAACCGAAAATATTTTAAATGAAATTTACGAGGCTGTTACAAAACAGTTTCTCTCTTCAGCGACCGTGGACAGGTATATAAGCTTTCCTCTTGAATTATACTTACACTGGCGAATATCATGTTTCGTTTATTTAGAAAAGATTCAATAGGCGCTATTAAAACTGCTTTATTAAATGAATCATTAATCCATGAAGCAAACAAATCTGACGTAGAGGTTGTTCAAACGGCAAGCGAACCACCATCGTCAATTTCACCGGTATTTTCCAGCATAATTGAAGTAAATCTCAGCGACTTTCACCCAGGTAAGCCGCAACTCAAATTAATTTTCTATAGTTGTCGATAAGTTTTGTGTTAATAGTCATAATTGTTTTAAAAAATGTATGATATATGTGCATAATGAATTTTAAAAGAACGCATACTTCCTATGTATGCAACTCAATTTGTATGACATTCTCAATCACTTCTTTAAGGTTCTAACCCTTCACTTTTGGGGTTTTGATTGAGATTACTTCTTCATTAACATCGTCTCTATTCTTAAGTATTTGCATGATGATTGCTAGTAGCTACATTATGTAGGACAAACATATTTTTTGATGGTAAACTTATTAATGAGATATTACAAAACAATACTTAGAAAATAAATTTAAATATACATTGTTTCATAATATCCATGATACCAATGTGGTTCTTAATCTTAATATCTCGTATGACTAGAGAATGCACTAAATAAAGGTGTGTACATCCAACTAATTTGGCGACACAATTTGTACAATTTCGTCATTCACTTCCTTGAGAATGTAACCCTCCACTTTTGGAATTTTGATTGAGATCACTGTTACCTCAGTGATCTGGTATAAGTTATCTCATTAGTTGTAATATTGCTCAATATATGTTCAATATATGTTCAATATATGTTTTAAGTACATTATTTAAATTAATTTTTAGAATAAAAATATTTTCTTACATTATTACTTATTCTCCGTTCGTAATAATTTATCATTGAAATATTTTAATTGATTTGCATTACCGCTTTTACGATTTTCATAATGATATTTTATTTAGCTTTCCACATAAAATCCAAGTTTCCAATTAACTTGTTCAAATTATATATCTTGAAAGAAACGGCATCATTATATATATATATTCTACTAATTTAATCAAATTGAATTACACGGTTTGATTTAATTATTAACTTTATTATATCGAATTATCCTTCTATTTTCGATTGATCCACTTTTTGATTTATATAATATTCTATGAGTTTATTCAAATCATCAGCAATCAATACATGTACCTGCATGTATTTAATGATTTTTAATTAATGTCCTCACTAACTAGCACTTACAACACTAACTTATTTAATGAAGTTATTATTTTCCAAATTAGTTATTTCATAATTTGCAAAAATAACTTCGTGGAAAATATAATTTTGCCGCTTAAACAATTGAATAAAATATCTCATGTATGCTAATTTCATTCCAAGTAGTATATAATGTTAGTGAATAAGTTTACAAGATATTCCAATTTCAATTATATATTTTGACAAATACATAATAATACTTTGAATTTTAAATACACTTTTTAATTTATCAACTCACTTATTCATATAATGCATTGATTTTAAGGTTACAGTGTGCTTAACTTACATTTTTCATTCATCTACGTCATTGTTCAAATTGTATTTCAAATAATTATGATAATTTGCGTATTCTTGTAAATTTGTATATATTTAGTGAATGAATCCCTAAAAACATTGGATCACAATGGCTTACGCTTAAGCATCTATCAAGGATATAGAATAAGTTCGGTGCCAGCTGATTGCAATCTCATATTGCTAACAATAGAAAATCATCAATGCCGAAACCATGTTACCGAATTAGAAGCCAATTTGAAATCTCAGGTATTAAAGACAAAGATTGTGCTGCCTATAAACATATGTAAACATACCCATATGCTTAACTGCAATGATAAAATAAAAGGTCAATTTTGAACTTAATTTCAAACTGATTTTGCATTTTCGCAATTAATCCTTACCATTTGCAATACTGTAATTGCAAATGGTGGCTGCGTTAATTGCTAATTAACAACAAGGACGAGATTTCTTAATGCGGTTTAATTTTCTCGAAATAGTTTTTGACTAACGTGTAGTGTTTCTTTATGACGTAGCGGATTGCCATCACTCTGAACCCGGATCACAAAGCGATACTGCATTATATTCGTTACTGATAAGTAAACGGGGAAAACAGATATAACTGGGTATTGGAAATTACACAGTCCATCAGCAATCAAATTCCTAGATCGGTTTCTGCTTACTTAGCTTTATCAGTAAAGTCCATATTTTAATAGTGTTTTGGGATCCTTTACCGCGGGTATAAAGGTTTATCACAAGGATGATTATTACAAATCAAAATGCTGCGAAGATATAGAAGAATGTAAATCCTTTAAAAGTGTGGAACAGGATTGAAATATAGAATTCGTGATCCGTTTGATTTCTCTATTAAGGGTATCGTATATCTAGATCAGTGTTTACATTGTAAATGTCAAGAACGGGAGAATCTAGATTGTCATCAAATATTCGATCGAATAAAATTAAAAAAGTAACATTGAAAAGAAATTAACTACAATATACGCTGTTGTTGAATTAAATTCAATTTGTTTTGTAACAGAAAAACTCGGAAAAATTCCTGTATCAGTTCGTTGTTGCCAATTTAAAAAATCACAATGCTGAAAGGTTTAATACATATATAAAACTTATACGATATAATTCTATGTTTTGCGTTTTAAATAACTATATTATGTGACAATTTCATTGTCATAAACGAATTCTACGGTACGGAACAACCGTAGAAGGCGTTGAGCCGCTTATCCATAGTCATTTGTGTCATCCATTTTTCGGCCTGCCTGTTTTCTCTTGTCAGTACTTGCTATATTGCTCTTTATAATGCTAACTTCCATTATTTGGTCTTGGTTGTTCAAAATATGATTTGCAGCCCCATCGAGCTTTTCATTTTCTCTTTAATGTCACATCAAGTACGTTTGCCATTTTATTTATTTGATTTCCCGTTTCGCTCACAAATTCCTGACACAGTTCTTTTATGTTGCGACGTAAACCAAACTTTTAGATTTACACTTTGAGTGAGTTCTTATATTATAATTCATCATTACATGGACCTGTTTCATTACACTATATTTCCTTTTGTTGATATTGCCAAGAATCCTCATTAACTATCATCCATCTTTGTATGTCACTATGAGCTTAGGTATGTATTTTACTGAATCCAAATCACTGTTGTAGAATGCCTTATTGACATCATCTTGCAAAGATGTTAAGGCCGAATTGTATCCAATTCATACATATAAGCAATCCGTAGGCTTATTCTTATCACTCTTCGTAACTGCCTACGATCTTGCCTTCGAATCTCTCGACATTATCTATCAATTTGTCCACACGAATATCCTCGCTATAATAGTTCTTTCTTTAACCAAATTAGGCATTTTTCAAATATTACGTTATTGGAACATTGTTTCTGTAATCTAATAACCTCGTTTCGTATTATCAAGTTTATAGGCAAATGTTCGAAGTTGCATATAACCTTCTGCTAGATAATCAGCCATGGATCATACTACCGTCTGATTACATTTATCTACCGGTATTACTATACTATTGTTATTAGGCGGTAATTCTCTCGAAACGTATGTGTCCAATTTCGTTATATTGCTTTGCACCTTCGAATTAGTAGTGTGTAAATTTACATATCGCTGTATTTCAGGACAGCTTGTGAATGCTCGATTTTATACTTATAACATCATCTAAGTTCGTGTTTTTCAATATCTTTTTTTGACAGATACTTCAAGCCATTGATGAGCTTCAGACGGTTGAATTCTCTCAATAAAGAAACAAACTTTGTTCCTAGTCAAAGTACTTTTAGTTGAGACAGTGTAAAAGATACATTTGATAAAATTCCGAATTGATGCAATTATCAGTATTATTTCGAAGTCGTTTTACTGGCTTGTTGCGTGTGTAGACCTCCTAGTTATTCTTTATAAGGCACAAATGCGTATCCGTTGATATACCCCTAAATATAATTGAGATTCTCTCAATGATGCTTGATAACAACGGTTCAGGATTACATTGGAATACGGCAATATTTGAAAGCTGCTGTCGGTAAATGACAAGACTACTCTCAACGATCAGCATAATATTCGTCACAACTAGACTTTGGAGATGACCGGCAGCGCCCATCAGTAGTATGATCCATCTTAATGACGTTTCGGATGCCTGCGTAATTTTGAAAAAGAGCATTTCCGATAAATTGTATAAGTTCCAGTGGCAAGAAGCTCGTAAACTTGATACTTGCTTACCAGGCTATCTCTATTCATATTAGGCGATTCATTTGTTGCTGCATCGCTTCATTCGTTGGATCCTTGAAAGGATTCGGCATATGTATCATATATAGTTGTTACTAATATCTAGACAGTTAAAACGGACATAGCTGGGTATTGGAAACCATCACAGATCATCAGCAATATATATGTATATATAATTTTAAATCTGATTGTGTTAAACTGGACTCCGGGAGCTAATAAGCTTCAGTTTCATAATTGTAGATGTTGCCAAAAACCGGAGTTCGATTACAAGTTGAGCAGACTTTCTTATCACTCCTAGACGAGCTCATGGTAGCCGGTAGCACTCATCAGTAGGATGAACAACCATCAGTCGTTTCGGCTGCCTTATGGTATATTTAAAAGGCATTTCCGTGAATTTGCTAACGTGGTAGCATGGACCTAGCCTCTTTAAACTAACCATCTGCTTTCAGGACCATCCTAATTTTATTCGGACGGAATTTTACTTGCTGTCATGCTGGCTTTCTCACATGATCCTTTGGAGAGTTCACTTTTATAATTTTAAATCTGATTGTGTTAAACTGTGCTCCGGGAGCTAATAAGCTTCAGTTTCATAATTGTAGATGTTGTCATTATATATTGATGAATTAAAACCTATATATATAGAATTAGAATCAATATATATTCATATATATAGATGAATATTGTCAATTAGTTGACTATATATCAATGAATTAGAACTCAACAGAAAAGAACAAATAGTATTCCAAGAGTGTACAAATTAGAAGCTTTTGGCTTTTCACTAAAGCCTTCGTTTGCAAAACGTTTTAGCTGAAAAGGGTGTTGCTAACGAAGGCTTTAGTGAAAATCCGAAAGCCTCTAATTTGTACACTCTTGGAATACTATTTGTTCTTTTTTGTCGAGTTCTAATTCATTGATATATATAATGTGATATACGGAGACCGTTGTCCAGGATCCATTAGAACGAATACAGTATAATATATAATTATAATAGGATACTGGTATGCTTACCAGTATCCTATTATATATATATATATATATATATATATATATATATATATATATATATATATATATATATGAAAGCGTTTTTTCAAGGATCCCGAAGGTATTTCATCTCATCACATATCATTATATATAAACAAACTTCGGTTTTTGGCAACATCTACGGTTATACATAACAAACGTAATTTAGTTAATGTCTCGTTAGAATGATGTTGATGATAAGATCTTCTAATTCAATTTTTAAGTATATTTTATATAGATGTTGAAATGTTTAATACTATTAGGCTTTAGTTCTGTGTTGTTAATAAGTCATATTACGTTTGATGTTTGATGTCTTTATAGAATATTGAAATTCTATCAAAGCAGGGGAGTAAGATTGGCGACTTGCTCCCATATAATCCTCCACTTCCCATCAGTTCTTATATTCAGCTATTTTTACTTCGCATCATAAATCAACGGGTGAGTTTTTATTAATGCAATTTTATTTTACTAAATAAATTTAGCAATATCTTTTATTAAAAATAAGTTGATCGATTCTTTATAAGTTTTGAATTTTGTCACAGGATTAACAAAACACAAATTTACTTTTATATTTTGCTTCCTGCTGTTACATCAGAATAACAAATCAGAATTTATTAGAATGAAAATCAGAATTTGAACGCTATAAACAAATTATATATTTTTATAATCATTACAAAAGTAAGTTTGTGTTTTGTTGATAATTGCTGCAAAATTCCAAGTTAATAATTTTTGAGAGGCTATGGTTCAATCAACCTTAAATTTATTTACATATTTTACGTCGTGCCTTCATGCTTAAACGATGTTAAACACACATTCAGAATTACCTTGTTCACTTACAACGTAAATTCATCCTACATTAATTTTAGTATGTAAGACAAAATACATAAAGTTATTTTATTTTACAGGTTGGCGTCCTCAGAATATTTAAAGCTAAATGTACAAATCCACACAAATAATTTCAAATATAATACTTCAAATAACGAAATTTCACGAATTGCTATAATATGTAATGATATCGGTTTTAAGAATCATTTACTCATCAGTGACAAATGCCTCCCACTACTGGATACAGAGGAGGACTGGCAGACGGCAATCAACGAATGAATCAATGTTAATGATGTACTAGAAAATTTTCTAGTAACATCATAGAGTACTAAATCAGCACTACTGCTTCACCAAATAGGATCATTAGCAAAAGCACTGGCAAATGCCAGCGCAGGTCTCTTGAATATCGGCTAACTTTTATTTAAGGAGATTGAGACCATTCCGCGTGAATTATTTTTGTAAAACATGTAAGCCAGACGCAAAAGAATGACGAATGCCGTTTCGTCATCACAATGACTCATCAGTGCCAGATCCCTCCCATTACTGAGAGGGATCTGGCATTTGATCCCTCTGCCAGCGCAAATGACCTGCGCTGGCATTTGCCAGTGCATTTGCTAATGATCCTTTTTGGTGAAGCTGTAGTACTGATTTAGTACTCTATGATGTTACTAGAAAATTTTCTAGTACACCATTCACATTGATTTATTCATTGATTGCCGTCTGCCAGTCCTCCTCTGCATCAAGTAGTGGGAGGGATCTGGAACTGATTAGTCATTGTGATGACTAAACGGCATTCGTCATTCTTTCGCGTCTGGCTTACATGTTTTACAAAAGAATTCACGCGGAATAGTTACCAATCTCTTTAAAAATCATTTAAGTAAGTTAAATAATTAAATTATTATTAATTTTTAATAATTTCTAATTAAGAATTTAAATAATGTATAGTACTCGTGTACTATAAAAATAAAACCAAATTAAAAAATGTCAAATGTATAAATAATCAAAATATTGATAATAAACGTTATCTCTCGATTGGGATATTTTTCATGAATAAAATAGGAAATAATATGCTCCGTGCTAGAATATAACCGCTAGATAATAAAAATGCATCGGAATAATGTAATAATTGACATGCTCTTGGCCCCTTTGTTATTTCAAGTCGATGAATAGAAGGATCCGAAGCTTGATAACATAGCAATTCATTTTGATGATCTTAAATCTAATATAAAAACATGGCAGTTTCTTTTAATGACTTCTAATCTTCATTCTGTAATCTTAATGCTATTTATTAATCGTTTCATAAAAATACTGGATTGTAAAATGTTTTCAGATTAAGAAATTTACATTTTTAAAAATTAATTTACAATATAAAATACATTGCTTTGGTATTTACAGTGTAAAATATATGTGTTAGAACAAACGATTACGCTAAATAATAAAACTACATCAGAAAAAATGCATCATTTGCATGTATTTGTCTTCGTTGCTATAATTGGTTGAGATACATTAGCCTAAATCTGATAACATATCAATTAATCGTGTTGACCTGTAATCTTTATTCTAACAAACTGTAATTAATCATAAATCGTTTAATAAAAATTCAACTACAATCAAAACAAGCATGTAACAGTCACACATATTTTATTGATTTATAGAAACAAAGAAATTGGTTTTACAGCCATTTTCACTATTATTGACATCTTAATTCACTATTATTGACACCTTACTTCATTAGTGTTGGATGCTTAATTTAAAATACCAGCATAGCCCCTTGCTGATATGTTGGCTCGAGGAATAGAGGCGTCAACCTGATAACATAGCTGTTTCTCATGATGTCCTCTATTCCTTATTCGAATACATCGTACACCATCGTATATTATTAGTAAATTCATAGAAATTGATATTTTTTCTAAAATTTTTACTATTAATTTTATCGGTATATAAATAATTATTATTTATTTTTATTGTACTTGATTGCATCTGTGAGCTAAAATTTTCTGGTTGTGGCACAATTCCCACAGATATTCATCTTATTCTTGATACAGCAGGACGCTACTAATCAGTCTAGGTGAATCTCATCAGCTGCTGACCCAGACTTATATTTCACGTTTCGATCCTTATTATCTGCTTACTCCGTACACTGGTGCTGATCGGATTTGAACTCAGGACGTCTGTATCGCGATTCAACGCTACATCCACTAGGCTGGCTGCTTCAGTGGTGTAGATATACATTTCTGTATATTATTTTTATTTTCAATTTATATAGTATAAAATACGTAGACTCAGTTATCTGATCTGATATAAATTTTAGAATGCACACCTATAAAGAACTATATAAACAAGTATTTAATTAATAAAATCAAGAAATGTCATTGCATTTTCTGTCCATTTAATACCATGATAATACATTCAGTAAGCACATTTCCATTTGTAAACCGTTCTCTTTGTATGACATGAGTAAAACAAAATCCAAACTGAATTCGATTTAATTGTGTCGAATAAGGCGACAATGAAATCCGTATATAGTTCGTTTAACATAATGCCTCCATCACAGCAACATTCTTATATTTACTTACGGTTCTCAGCGATCTTTCTATTTAATTGTGAATGATCCTTTAATATATAAATTATATCCAGCGGAAAAAGTTGAATTTATGATGTAATAATTAGATGTTGATCTAGTATAAAAATAAGACAGATGATCACGAAAAATTCCGTTGAGCGTTTACTTTCTCTAAAAACTGCAAGGTGCCTTTTAAAGATAATCTTCACCCTTTTTACAAGGTGTGAAGATAAAAAATTAAAATGAAGATATTTTGCTTAAAGATAATTTCATATAAATAAAAATAAAACCTAAAACAATTTAACAGCACTATAATATTAATGATTTTATAAAAAACTGAATTTTAATAATACAATTACAAAATATATTAACCATATTTTACGATTTGTATTTCTGATACACTAAACTTTAAAATATTCGAGAACTGAAAAATCGTTACATGCAAAAGCGAGTTCTTATTATTTAAAAATGACTAAATGGGGGATTATCAAAGTAGCGAAATGCAAAATTAATAAAAGATGATATGCAAAAATTGTGAACTTTTTTGCTTAAGTGACACGATGTGCATCCAAAAAGTATCAAAATTAAATAAAAGTTCGTATTAAAATTTGGACAATGTATGATAAAACTACTGACTGAAAATTTGCGTGATTTAAAAAATATTGTAAGGTAATCGAAATTAATACTGGTATAAAACACTATTTTAGTATTATTCAACAAATTATAATATAAGAAATATAATATCTATAACGCACATTTAATAAAAAAATCAATCATCAAGTAAATATAAGTATATTGATAAAATTGAATTAAAAGAGGCCTTGTTTTTGATAAATCAAAAATATTTAAAAGTAAGTACATCTATATTTCGACAAATCAAATGTGTTCCAATGAGAGGAATAGTATCCCAAGTATAGCTAACTTATTTGTTCCGATATATTGATGATACAAATTTAAACAGGTGGCCTCATTCTTAATAAAACCAATATTAATGATAAAGAAGGTGTATATCGATATTAATGTATCGATAAAGAAGATGTACATCAATATTAATGATAAAGAAGGCGTATATATTGATGATATATTGATGATATATTGATGATATATTTGTTCCGATATATTGATGATACAAATTTAAACAGGTGGCCTCATTCTTAATAAAACCAATATTAATGATAAAGAAGGTGTATATCTAGATATGAACATTAAATTAACATTAACTAAAACTACTATTAATTTATATCGTAAAGATGACATATTTAAATTTACAAGAAACATATTTTTGCATGAGCATTCATGCATACCATATAATATAAAATATAATACATTAAATAATGAAATTTTAAGAATTGCAACAATATGTAACGATATTGGCTTTTAACTACTGGTGACGTATATTAATAAGAAAGAATTTCATACAACTTTTTTAATTAACACGAACAGGAAAGTATACAACATTCGTCGAGAAGCTTAACCCGGAATGCGCTTACCACAGACGCCTAGCCCCCCCCAATGGGGGCTAGGCGTCTGTGGTAGACGTCTTAATGATTTCTTCAAAATCATTAAAATAATTTAATATATACATATTTGAAACTAGATTATTATAAAAAATACCATAAAACAGAAAATAGAAAAATGTTTAAATCAACAAAATATTATTAAAAATAAATTTAAACTCTTAAGCGGAAAATGTTCATTGATAATAATATACCCTGTGCTGGAATAATAAGAAGAGATTACAATAACATACTAGATAATCAAATTTCATCAGAGGGAATACATCATTAGCATGTATTTGAACCCGCTGCTATGGTGTGCCGAGGAATAGGGGCCGAAACCTGATAACATAGAGTTCCTTTTGATGATCCCTATTATGATCCCTATTATGATATCCCTATTATGATACATCTATTAATCATCAATTTGATGATCCCTATTATGATACATCGTATATTATTTATTAGTCAATTCATAAAAATTGATTTTTTATATAAAATTCTAAATTTATATAAATATAAAATTTTATATAATTAGTTATTATTGATTATTTATAATTATTTTGTTTATCATTATTTAAATTTACATATATAGTATAAAATACGTAAACTCAGTTAGATGATCTTATTTGATGTGAATTTCCTTTTAGCATGATATGAATTTGTTCAATAAACATAAAACTGTTTTATTTATGCGAACAAAAAATGCACGGATTTCGTTTCGTTATTGATGTCTTATTATTGTCTTAGTTATTATTGTCAAAATACTCGATGATGATACTCTGACATTTAGGAATCGGAAATTTGGAATGACGCTAACTGATTAAAGCTGATTACATACATACATTCTTTACTGCTGCTTTTTGGAATGAATGATATTATTATGTTTGGTAATCTAAATAATTGACGACTATTTTGTGAATAAATCACAATAATTGATTAATTACTAATTATGTGATAAATTAATTTGACTATTACCTAATGTTACGCGAATCACATACTGCACGATATTTGTATTGGTATATATATTTCAGCACTTAAATATATATTTTATTTTAGCTTGAAGTAATTAGCAACTCACTTTGTTATAAATTTGTGTATTTTTTAAATCTATTATATAAAAGAAGCATGAAACTAGATAACGTATAAGTGATATCTTATTTTATATTTCGTTTTCTGACGTTTAGTCGAATGTAGAATACAACATTCCTATCGAAGTCGACGTTACTTACAAAATTGGTTCTGAACGTCATTACTTGCATACAGATTATTGCCTCTCCAAATGTGAATAATAATTTTACAACTATTAAATATAGTAGTAATTTGCTTATTCAATTTTAAATTTGATTGCGTGTTTGTTTTTTCCGAATTTCTGCTCCGTCAATTAGTGTTTGTCTTAATTTTTATTCGGCTTTTATGTTGTTTACCTCCTTACTGTCAATCTTTTGATGTTTTAAATTTAAAAATAAACATGACTTTAATAAAGACAGAATACTCAATTTCAATTTCGGTCAATTTATTTACAAATACACATAAATTATTATAGATACACTATTTTGCATACTCGTATATCGTATATAACATTATATTATATTTACAACAAAAAATACATATATGTCCAAGATACTTTGTAATATAATAAGATACACTTGATAATCAAATTTCATCATAAGAAATAACTCATTATTTGGCCCCGCTGATATGTTGGGTAGAGGAATTAGGGGCCGAAACCTGATAGCATAGCAGTTCATCCTGATGACCTCTAATTCTTATTCTGATACAACGTCTGTTATTTATTAGTCAATTCATAAAAATTGATTTTTATTTAAAATTCAATTTTAAATTTTATGGTTATATAAATATTAATTGTGTAAAATCGTTTATAGCTATTTATTAATTACAAGTATATCTTTATTTTTGATTTATATATAATGGTTTTACTTAATATACTGGACTTGGATTTACGACTTTCAGTCACCATGTCACTTCTAAACGACCACTCCAGCATCGAAATGATGGAATACTCGGGAACACTTATCAGTAGAATGAAGTGCCCACTTGTAGTTTCTGTTGCCTGTGTGACATTGTGAATAAAGGCGTTTCCGACACTTTGCTTAATATTATGAGGCTTGCGCTCTTTACCAGATCTAATTGCTGTGCGGACCGTCTTTAAACACTTGGCAGAGATTGTTTCTGATATGTCGTTGCACTCGTTGGATCCTTAATGGATACGACATGTATAGTAGTAGCGCACAGATGTGCTGAGTAGACAACGGTTCAGGATTTCTTACGAAATACGGCATTTATACTAAATGGTGTTGCTTGATAGACTGGACTTCGATTCACGACTTTCAGTCACCATGTCACTTCTAGACGACCACTTCAGCATCAAAATGATGAGTACCCGGCAACACTCATCAGTAGAATGAGGTACACACTGGTCGTTTCGGTTGCCTATGTGACATTGTGAATAAAGGCGTTTCCGACACTTTGCTTAATTGTCTGAGGCTTTCGCTCTTAACCAGATCGAATTGCTGTGCGGACCATCCTTAAACACTAGGCAGAGGTTGTTGCTGAATTGTCGCTGCACTCGTTGGATCCTAAATGGATACGGCAGGTATAATAGTAATGCACGAATGTGCTGAGTAGGCAACGGTCCAGGATTTCTTACGAAATACGGCATTTATACTAAATGGTGTTGCTTGATAGACTGGACTTCGATTCACGACTTTCAGTCACCATGTCACTTCTAAACGACCACTCCAGCATCGAAATGATGGAATACTCGGGAACACTTATCAGTAGAATGAAGTGCCCACTTGTAGTTTCTGTTGCCTGTGTGACATTGTGAATAAAGGCGTTTCCGACACTTTGCTTAATATTACGAGGCTTGCGCTCTTTACCAGATCTAATTGCTGTGCGGACCGTCTTTAAAAACTTGGCAGAGATTATTCTGATATGTCGTTGCACTCGTTGGATCCTTAATGGATACGGCATGTATAGTAGTAGTGCACGGATGTGCTAAGGTGACAACGGTTCAAGATTTCTTTCGGAATACAGCATTTATTCAAAATGGTGTTGCTTGATAGACTGGACTTCGATTCACGACTTTCAGTCACCATGTCACTTCTAGACGACCAATGAGTACCCGGCAACACTCATCAGTAGAATGAGGTACACACTGGTCGTTTCGGTTGCCTGTGTGACATTGTAAATAAAGGCGTTTCCGACACTTTGCTTAATTGTCTGAGGCTTTCGCTCTTAACCAGATCGAATTGCTGTGCCGACCATCCTTAAACACTAGGCAGCGGTTGTTTCTGATATGTTGCTGCACTCGTTGGATCCATAATGGATACGGCATGTATAATAGTGATGCACGGATGTGCTGAGTAGACAACGGTCCAGGATTTCTTTCGAAATACGGCATTTATGATATATAATTTATATCACCACCATTATATATAAATATATATGATTTGAACATATTTAACACGATTCTTAGTTTCTCCTGATTCCCTCTTATCCCTCTGATTCATCTTTGTTATTTATTAGTCAATTCATAAAATTTGCTTTCTATTTTTTACTTTGTATAAATTATTTAAAATCTTATATCGCAATTATTAATTATTTATAATTATTTATTTAAATTTTATTAAGCATAATTTTTAATTTATAAATGATATAAAATACATAGTCTCAGTTAGCTGACATGATACAACAAATACGTCAAAAGAAATAATCACTGTTGGTTTTGGTTGCTTTAAACAATCTAACTATGATGGCAATTCTGGGCTTTGTATAATAATTGTTGGACGAGAATTGTTACAATTCGGGGCTTTATATAATAACGATAATAGAGGAGAATTGTTGTCTGATTTCCATATATAGAGACGTGTATATCTGCTCTGTTTTGCTATTTTTGAAAAATGCCAAAAATATTTTAAACATATACATAGCTATGACTCTTTATAACATCTTAATGAAAACGGTACTTTCGTATGTAAATGAATTATTCTTCTAAGTAATTTGTTTTGATTTTAATTATATTTTAATGAGTTAGGCAATAACAAGCAAAAACATAAAATACAATTACCAAGATCGACACAATTCTGAATACGAACGATATCCACATACACGGAGGATATCGTCACAACAATTAGAGCACGCGCTGCATCAGTGTTAAAGGCATTGGTTTTATTATCATGTCCACCCAATACTTATATATAATGATTCAAACTCATTATATATATTATGTAGAATTATTCATTAAATTATAATTATTTATTTTTAATAATAATTAAAAAGTATATATTGAATAATTAATTATTTATTAAATAAATAATTATGTATTAATGATTATTTAATTATTTATTAAATAATTACATATATGCTAAAAAAATCATTTGATCTGAAAAGATCACAATAAATATTTACTGATAATTAATACCACCAACCATCACATTATTGCATAAAATAAAAATCATGATTTTTGTTCTTTTTGTTAATAAAATACAAAGCAAAGAAACATTGATTGGTTGGATGAAATAAAATTATTTTAATTCAATTTCATTAATGATATATAAACTTCTCAAATTTAATGGTTGAACATCTATTTAAATTCCATTTTCTATTAACTGGGCGTGTTCATAAATATTAATATTTTTATAAATAGGTATCATGTTTGTAAATAAGATTCATTATGTTTCTTGGCTTACATCTTAATTGACAGCATATTAATACAAACATACTAATCGCTAACATAGACATCTGTTTCACATCGCAAATCAATAATGCTTCTCCTCCTATCATTTTACACATAAATATAAATTTTACTTTTCTGCCTTTGCCACTAATATATAGTGCTCCAACAACAAATCTGCAGAATTCTAAGTTGTATTTGAGTTCAAATATTTCAATAGTAATTTAATTTTAAAATAGAAGCATATTGCCAAGTTAAGTAGTTGTCGTATTATCACTTAAGTAATATGTATATATACGAATTATATCATATTGTATATACTATATTACAGTATATATAGTATAATAATATAATATAGTATAATATATAATATATAGTTGCAAGAAAACAAGGGACTTTCGTTGTTTCAAATCACTATATAGCCTTTCTCCCAACTTCAATCCAGTTGTGGGGAGTACAGGCTACTGATGAGAAGCAACTAGTTTGAAATGGTGACTTTGTCATTTGCGACAATTTCACTGTTAAATTTCTTTCGTAGTGCTGACATCCTGATATCAAATGATTCCATGAACAATAGTATTTCTATTTGAAGAAATTCATTGATAGTGATGCATCGCAGCAGTGCATCGTAGTGCCGCATCGTATTATCTAGTAGCCAACTGGTGTGTATCTTGTTGCACAACGCGCTTGGTTCTCCAGCGCTTAATGCAGACGGGTGAATACTTGCAGTTGCAAACCCCAGTCTTTGCAAGGGAACAAGGGACTTTCGTTGTTTCAAATCACTATATAGCCTTTCTCCCAACTTCAATCCAGTTGTGGGGAGTACATGCTACTGATGAGAAGCAACTAGTTTGAAATGGTGACTTTGTCATTTGCGACAATTTCACTGTTGAATTTCTTTCGTGGTGCTGACACCCTGATATCAAATGATTCCACGAACAATAGTATTTATATTTGAAGAAATTTAATAATATATAGTATAACAATATAGTATTTATATAATATATAGTATAACAATATAATATAACAATATAGTATTTATAGTATATATACGGATTATTTCACTCCAGTAATCCGTATTTATAATAAGTAGTATATTATTATTTTATATTATCTTATTATTAATATTTTCGGTTATAAAATACAAAATAAATAAAATTTGATCGGTTAGATGAATGGAGATTATTTTAATTTAATTTCATTAATGATAAAAAATTCGTCAATTTAAAGGTTGAACATATATCTGGGCATGTTCATAAATATTAATAAATATTATATTACTATTAATTGATATTTATGTTCATAAATAGGCTTATGGACATAAATATTCTTTTATTATTGTTACAAGAAATATTAATATCGTTTATTATTGTTCAAAAAAACGTCATTGTCCAAACAATGGCGTCGTCAAAGAATTATCAAATACAAAAAATATTGGATTAGAGCACCATATAATTCGCATTAGTCATTTTTTTTCTTTCTACTTAATAACATCATCGTATATGATAAAATTCTCAAAAAACGAGAAACGTTAAAACCATATATCTGTGCAATGGAAGTAAGTAAAGTGTGCTCCCTGAATTTTAGTTCATGCAGGTGTTTTCTCAACCAGGCGCTGGTTGATACTTATAAATTGCTTTGCTATTGCTCTAGAATTTAGGTGTGAAATCGCATAGGTAAAATAAATAAATGAACTTCACTGTTTTTTATATAAATTGCGATTACTTTAAAACGCGTTAAACGATTAAACAAGCAGTAAGCAAATTTTTCTGAAATTGATTTTATTTTTATATCTGCAATTATTGTTGTGTTGCATGCATATGACTATATAAGGCATTTATAACTACTACTACTACATACATTGGACAATAATGTTTACGGACATGAACGTCACACAGCGCAATAACAGATTGTTATGTTAAAATAAAAGATAATTATATAGTCGAATACATATATAGGAGTGTTTGTTTTTGAAGATGCTAAAATAAATTAATTTTTAAAAATTTCACTACTAATAATGCTGCTAGAGCAGTATCAAGCGAAATATTATGTTTCGAATTTGCATGAGAAATATAAAACAAATGCAAACAAACAGAAGCCCAAACCTGATAATACGGCAGTTTTTTATAATGACCTTTCATCTTTATTATTATAATAGATATAGCGTATTGTCTATTAATATTTTTCATAAGCACTCACTTATAAAAATTGATGTTTTTAAGATTATGATATTTTTACAGCATCAGTTAAGGGATCAAATTAATCAATATGATAACTAAACATCACCTTTAATGATACATACTATTTGTTAGAATAAATTAATAAATTATTTTCTTAATAAACCAATAAATAAGTATACATGCAGTCAGAAAGCATCATATTATAAAGAGTGAAACAATAAATGTGTGATATATTGTTGCGGTACACATCCTATACTGTTTCGTGATCATTGACGGGATCAGTCCCCGAGAGCAAACATTAACGTGTCACCTTGCTATATTGATCCACCTATGGTCTGCTATACATCTGAGGTCCCAACCGTGGCGCACGATGGTGACATGAGGTGCTTAAAAATCTTAACCTTTGTGCAGGCGAACATTCTCTAGAAAAATGACAACTCCCGAGATGGCCGTGGTGCACCAAAGGCGCACCTGAACCTTCTCACCTTATACCAGACGCTGGGCCTGTTTCATAGCCTATATTGCGTTCTTAATGACACTCGAATCTATTCAAGTCGAATCCAGAAGCCCTATTTACCGAGATAGTGAAACGTAGTTATTTTATACGATGTGTAAAGGAAGGGATATGTTGATTAGTCATAACGGAAGATAATGATGGAAATTGTCAATCTCTTCAACTTTTTTCTCGTTGAATTATTACAAGAGTGTAATGAAAAACGAATACCTGCTTTTTAGAAGGATTATTAAGGAGATTAGGCTGGGTTAACTGGATTTTTAATCCTAAAAATAATTCGATAATTGTAGAGACTACATCATTACACCTGCATCCGATAAACATGGCGATGGTATCTTCAGCAAACACCACCAGATCTTGATCGCCATTAAAGGTTTAAGAAAAATAACGAAGGCAGCTAACAAGATAAGAGAGAGGGGAAGACAAGCAAATTAGTTGGGTCCGGAGGCAGAAACTTTGCCCATCCTGTTTTCATCCCTCCTAAATTCGGGTCCGCCTAATTCACAAGTTTTCATAATAATTTTGCTTGCAGGAATATCATAATCTTCCTTTTTTGCCCACTTACCAGCCTTTCTTGATAATTTCATGACGTTCGGATTGATACTATTGGCAGGAGTCGTAGATGCAGATAATTTTCTTTGATTCAAATTGTTTTGGGATGTTGACATTTTTTTAATAGTTCAAATAGACATGAGTAAATTTTTATCATTTTATCCATGTTGTTAGTGTGTTCAGTCAACCCTTTATCAACCAAAGAAGTCATTTCTTTATAAATTAATTGATTTGTTGGACGTTGAGAAGAAATGACAGCATCAGCAAAGGAACTAGGTTTGAGTCCTTGAGATGGTGTCCAGTACAGTATCCCTTAAAGAGCTGGCATCTCCTAGAGAATGAAAAATGGCATTCCTCGCAATTACGACATGTTGTAGTTTTAGAGTGTGGGCAATTTCCATCTGTATGTGATTGTAAATTTGTACAGTACGAACACGATTGACGATTAGTGCACATATATCTCCAGTGCCCCCTATGTGACAATTTTGACAGGTGGGATAAGTGAAGTCATTCACTCTAACTAGTTTGAATGTTAAATTTGTCCCAAGAAATGGGTGGTAGGATGAATTAAATAACAGCAGTCCATTATCAATAGTCGTGTTGGCAAACACTATCGGTAACGTTGTCCCCATTCTCGGAGGTTATGAAACGAAGGCTGTTGATATTAAAGGATTTTTCCAAATCATCTTTGTCTTTATCGCTCAGATCCGGTTCAATATTGATGATTTTTATTGTCGCTGCAATCGATATAAATATTACTGAGCCAAACTCTGCTAAGCTACTGTTAAAATAACTAATATGGAGCTTGGCTTACTCCGGCGTTGTTAAGGAAATTCGGAATACTTCCATGAATCTCCTCGGAGTATTGCAGATAATTATGCTGGGGTGATCTTTAATAAAGGGTTTTAGGAGGCGATTGTAATACTTTTAAAATTTTAATTGAGTATGTATTTTTATCCCCGTGAAATTCTTCAATTCTCTTCAATGATGGCAAATTTAGGCTATGATTGCCAAAATTAGATTCATACTTACCTTCATCTAAGCGCTTTTACAAGACAAATTGTTCAAAAACTCTCCTTTTACTACTTTTGTCAGTACATTGCTTGTATTTTGCATGTTTGCCAGACTGCTTTAAAGCATCGACGTTTACTAAACTCCGTTTCGATTATCTGATTGAGAGAAGTCGACGCTCTGTTCTTAATTTATAACACGTTTCTTGGATTACAGATCATCAAAGTTGTGCTAAAATAAGATATTACGCTAGATCATCACATTACATCATTGGAAATACATCATTGGCTTGTATTAGGCCTCGCTGCTATGTTGGGTCTAGGAATATGGGGCGAAACCTAATGCCATAGTAACTCCTGGTAATAACTTTTAGTCTTTATTCTATCTAGAACATGGTATAATATCAATCAATTCATAATGATACTTGGTTTGTTAGAATTCATTTTTAAGATTAACGTGTTTATATTTTAAATTTATTTACAATGTAAAATATTTTAAGCGAGACAGGAGCCTTTCGTTATTACCGTGAGAATCAATATCGTTATTTCTTCACTAATCACGACAGTAAATAATTATTGGTGAATGCTCAACTGTTACGACCATCATCTTTAACGTTGACAGTTCACGCCGAACTCAATATTACTACATCACATTACTTATTAAAATGATTTAATAAGTTCAACAAAACCACAACAATTGTGTAAGCAGTAGACATCAATCGTGAATATTATTTTGGCTCCATTCGCTAGGATTACACATATATGTTATCTTATATGGTCCCCTTTCTAAACAGAAGCCCACATCTCAATAAGTCAATTTGATTGGATGTATATCATTGGATTGTAAAACAACTATGTAAAGTACACATCTATATCTCCCAGTACATCGACGCCCCTCCAATTCTGTCTTATTGTCTTTAAGTTATTGGAAGTACTTAATTTATACTGCCTAAGCAAGATAATCTTAATAATCAGCTGCAAATTAGCAAAATGACTGCGACTGCTATTTAACTTCCGATAACCTTTGACTACCACTTTCTTGAGAAAGGTAATAATATTATATATTTCATTGTGGTAACTCGGATTATTCTAAAAAGGTGATAATGGTTGTTAACATCAACTCTCTTGACGTTTTGGCATTTCTGTAAAAATTATATTCATGTGCCATCTAATCCTCTGCTTAGGCATAATAAATTATTCACATGAGAAAAGTTCTTTGTATAAATTTTTACAACGCTTCGGTCATACTCAGTGATCCTTATCAAGATAGTTCAAGTGTACAAAAAAAATAAAATTGCCTTATATCCCATGGATACGAAAGAATATGTAGAAATTTTCTTGGTCCATCCTATCAATGGGAATTCAAAAATTATAGTTCAATTTATTACCATGCATCCACTACCATTGATGTGCATATACTCAAGTATTAAACTTCTAGAGTTATTTGATTCTTTTGCAAGTATTCTAACATCGTCAAACTCAAAACAGTCTTTTATTGAGGGAATGGTTCAAAATAGCAGATGCCATGTCCTCTTTTCTTAGAGCATTTCGATGTTCATTTATTCACAGCTGTAAAATTTATTCGTATGTCAGATA
The DNA here is from genome assembly GCA_012934845.2 of Pomphorhynchus laevis. NCBI lineage: Eukaryota > Metazoa > Acanthocephala > Palaeacanthocephala > Echinorhynchida > Pomphorhynchidae > Pomphorhynchus > Pomphorhynchus laevis. The sequence goes on from WNNJ02000468.1 coordinate 57,383, forward strand.
AAATGTAAAAAATGCAATGCAACCTGAATGGGTCATAATAAACGGCCATTGCACCTTAGAATAAAGGAGCATCGTAATGCTCTGGGTAAAGGAAACATGTCATCTGTTATTTTGAAGCATTCCCTTAATAAAAGGCAATGTTGAGTTCGACTATGACAGAATACTTGCAAAAGAACCAAATATCTATAGAAGTTTAATACTTGAATATATGCACATCAATTGTAGAGGAGAAAAGATGCATGGTAATAAATTGAACTTTAATTTTAGAATACTCATCGATAGTATCGACTCAGAAAATTTCTTCGTATTCTTTCGTACCCATGGGATAAGGCGATTATTTTTGTAAACTACTATCTTAAAAAGGATCACTGAGTATGATTGAAACGTTGTAAAATTTATATAAAGAATTTTTCTCGTGGGGTTAATTTATTATGCCTAATCATAGGATTTTCGCATTAGCTTTTATCCCCTTTTATCTTGAAAACTACGTATGGTTTTGGGTTGCACGAAAACATTTTGTGCAGGTCGGTGACACTGTACAAAACATTCGTGTCTGGATGAGAAACAAGAGGTAATAAATTACATCTTTACATATTTGCATTTGCTTGTTGTGAAAGATTGTGTTATTAGAGTCAAAGACATTAAAGAAATAGCTTATTATAATAAGCATTATCATAAGTCAAAATCATTGTTAGAATGTAATATTTAGTTAAACAGACGGCATAAATAATCATAATGTTGCGAATAGTATTTTAAAAAATTTGAACAGTTGGCACAAATCTCAAATATATGCCTACATTAAAACACGCATTCTTAGAAATTAATCTTGACAAATATATATCGTAATGTTTTATTTAACTATAAGAAATTGAACTATAAGTTCAAACATTACACGTTCATGTGATATATGAATAGATTAATTAATAAATTATTTGCTCAAAACATAATCATGTAGTTTTATCGCATTAAGTAATAACGTCAAGCCTACTAATATTGCGATATTAATGCTGTAATATTAATACTGTAATATTACAATATTAAAACCGGCTAATATTATGATATAAAAATTATAATCTAAAATGATATAATTTAAAAAGATAAGCATTTTAATTCCAAATCTTGATCGCCATTAAAGGTTTAAGAAGAATGACGAAGGCAGCTAACAAGATAAGAGAGAGGGGAAGACAAGCAAATTAGTTGGGTCCGGAGGCAGAAACTTTGCCCATCCTGTTTTCATCCCTCCTAAATTCGGGTCCGCCTAATTCACAAGTTTT